>SJJU01008529.1:0-28473 GCA_012932125.1 Conopomorpha cramerella | reverse complement strand
TTCAATACTAAATACATTAAATATTCAATACTATATTTAATGTATAAATAAATATAATGTGTAAATACATTAAATATTCCATACTTAACACATTAAAAATTCATTACAAAATACATTAAAAATTCAATACTAAATGCATTAAATATTCAATACTAAATACAATAAATATTCGACTCTACTTGACGAATTAACTAAAAAAAACGCGAGTAACACCGCGCGGTACAGCTAGTACTTTAATAAAGCTGGAATAAGTGTTACCATTCGAGAGATCTTGATCTTGCAGTACGATTGATATTGTATATCAATGATTTATTATTAAGTTCTTGTGCACGACTTAATGGATATTTTACTTGATAAATTATTTTTTAATGAAACGCGCCCAGATATTATAACTCAAAATGCAACTGCGTGGAAACGTCGAGTAAAATAACAAAGGTAAGCTCGAGCTTGTCTTTGATTATATTCGCGCCTATATACCCGGTGGACAATATATTGAGTTGATAAATTATTGTTAAGAACAAATAAAAATAATTGTTACATGTACCACTTCCATTCCATGTTTATTCCGTCCATTGATTCCAACCACTGAAGTACATAATTGTATGCTTTAAAATAAAAAAAAACAAATTATCATAATGCAGCACGGAGCTCTTACTGTCTGAACCTAACGACACCACAAACACCCCGCTCTCACTTCTAAAGGAAATGGGTATTCTTCTCTTACGCCAAAAATACGAAGTGGCGAATAATGCAGTGGCGGGTGGCGGCGGCTCTCTGCGCCACAACAGGATGTTCAAAGCGACAATTACAAAGGAAATAGGTCACTTAAGAGCGAGCGCTGAAAAATTCGACCGAAATGTTCTGAACCTGACGATGTCGGCGAGCGGTTCCTCCCACTAGTGGGATGGTTAAAAGTACCTTCTGTCATTTTGTAATGCAACCTATAATAAATAGATTTCCGTTAGTAAAACTGATGGTGTACTTAATTACTTGTTACTAGAACAACTTTGATGAAATAAAATTAATAAAAAAAACTTTTTATGTTAAACGGGTTTATCGGAATGGAAAGGTATTCATGAAGATGATGTACTAAAAGGTAAAACATAAAATTTGATGGGTTCTAGTCATTGCGTATTAATCAGATATAAAAATAAAGTCGTGGGGCATATAAGTTAGGTATGCCATTTAATTAAGTAGGTAAGTAGTAGATGTTATATTGGTTTGCTAAGGTAACGATAAGTATCTTTCTATGCTATCTTATAAAAAGATTTTTATTAATTTAATTTTAAAGTTTTTAGTCATAGTGTATTCTACTAGTTGAGCCCTTTCATTTGACACCCATATTGTAAGTATCGTGACAGAATAACTAATCCACCATTTTGTAGCAGCGGCCATCTTGGATATACAATTATACTAAATACATTAAATTGTATTGTCATCGGAACTAAAGGTGTGTACCAATTTTCAGATCAATCTGTCAATAGGACGGTAATTAAATTTAAATTTCTAATTTTGACCCAAACAAACAAATACCGTACGGGTCGAACTAAATAAAACCGTTTAAAAAGAACCGATTTCAACCAAGAAAAAGTTTACTAGTGGCCACTCGTCCATCAGTGGAGGAGTGATGAGATGCTGTCACAATACTATCAGAAAGTGAGCTATTTCGTTAGCTGTAATACAAATATTTGAGCTTTAGGCGCTTTATACCTTTATGAGGCGAGCGTCGGAAGGTATTCCATTATTTCTTGTCACGAGTATGATCACGTGACAAACATTTCAATTTTCATTTTTCAACACATTTCTCCATCACTTGTGTGCGAGTAGTTGAATCCTTGACGGTAATGATTGGCATCGGGGGCGGGCGCGCGCTCGGTCCGCCGCTTGGGCGGGCGGGACACTCGACACCTGCATGGCTGTGCCACTTCGCCTTGAAGTTGGACTCGAAGACTCTTTTGTGAATTAATAAGTAGTTATTTAGTTTATTTTTGTGTTTTAATAATTAAAAACTTAATAAAATTTCAGAAGAATTTTTAAAGTGAAACTTTTATTACATCGTCACAAACTTTTTCGTCTGTGTGTTGCATGTCGCGTGAGGGTCGGCCGCGGAGTAGGGATAAAGTGAAATTAAGATTGAAAAGGCGATCTTTATACCTTTAATGAAATACTATTCCCAATTTTAATAGTTAAATGTCTATAATGTGAATAAACGTTTCACTTTTACTGTGGTTTCGTAAAACCACACAACTTTTCCTTCTCTAGCATAGAGTCATATAGATATCTAATAGACGTACAGTATCTTCCGGTGAATCAAAATGTTATTGTGATTGGAATTTATCATCAGCGTTATTGTTTATTAGATATTTAATTATGTAGGTATTTAGATTTGTGATCTTCTTCGGTTGCAGGTTTATGATGAGTCGGGCAATATCCGTGTCAATCGGGCTCTTGACTCGTGAGTGACGTGTGCGGAGTGAGCGGCCGCCACGTTGGAACAACTTCAGGTACCACTGACACTTGAATCAGCGCCACTTCAAAGAAGGAGTCATTCTTAATTCGACCGTATACCGATTGTAAAAAGACCCCGAGTAATGGTCTTAGAAACGTTGTAGGATTCGTCAATATGAACAACTTTTACGGGGAAATGGAAAAATAAAATGTTACAAAATGTCATCTCCATAGGCACAAATCTGTCTATTTTGTATCGCCCTAGTGAAAGTTGTTCATATTGACGAACCCAATGCTAAGAGCAGTATGTGCTTTTTTATGTTTCTTTGCGGATAACACCGTCGTTTATGAAACGATTTTTATTTTTTTTTTTCGTTGGAAAGAAGATATATCCAAGTTGGTCCCAGAGTATTATGATGGCAAACCCGATAAATTGAGGGTAACTTTAAAAAAAATTATGGCCGAGCGGCTGGTACTGGTTGTTTTTTCTATGAAAAATTATCTGTCTCAAAAAAATGCAATGAGAGAATGAATGAACCGCTTGTGACTCAGCTTCTGTGCGTACAAAGAGGATAATAACATAATGTGTATTTTATTACCTTTACAGATGAACCATTTTCCGTTGAAAGTATGAAATTCGTTGGGTGTATGAATCGCACCTTGCACTGCGGTGACGTTGTCTCGCGGCGGCGACACTCCGAGTAGCTGCGGGCGTACGCTTAATGCCAAATATGGGTTCACTTCCGTCTGTCGTCGTTTACTAAAGCCCTATAGAAGCACCTGCATGTATACACAATGCCCATATCAAACGACAAGGAACACATTTAAAATCTAGACAAACTAGTGGACGCCCCGCGATTTCATTCGCGTAGTCTAGTAGTACCTGCATCCCAAATTGCAAGCGTCTAACTTGAGCGGTTTATATTTTTCATACAAAAGTATTTTCCCGTTAATTTCCGTTCCCGTGGGAATTTCTGGAATTACTTTCTTAGTACATCCATACGATACCTAAGCTACGTCAGTTCCAAATTTTAAGTGCCTAAGTTTCATCATCATCAGTTTAGCCGTTTGGTTTGTGCGTTGATATGTGAGTCAGTCAGCTTTTCCTTTTATATATTTTAGATTATTATAGTGAGAGTAAAAGGACCCCGAGTTGATTGAAAGTTGTTGGGCTCGTCAATATAACACCTTTTACTATGGCGAGAATGCGGGGAAATAAGAAAAATTTTCGTCTCCGTACAAAATAGACCATTTTCTGTCCCGGGATATGACATTTTGCATGGAAATGACTTTTTTTCCATAGTAAAAGTTGTTCATATTGACGAACCCCACAACGCTTCTAAGACTACTGCTCGGGGTCCTTTTATACTCAGTGCAGGTATGTATTTCCGACCCAGATTGTGTACTTGTTCAAATGAATAATAATTTCTTTTTTGTAGCAATTTAATTTTATATGAGGATTTGGATATTCAAAGTAAGTTATCCTTTGTGAGAATGATGCAAACTTTTACGTAAAGACATAACAAACATACCAATTTCGAGAGTTAAATTAAATTCATGAAGTTGGCAATACGCTGCTCAGCTATTCTTTTGTGAGGCGCAGTTGTTGATGATAGCGCAGGTGAGCCGGCGCGCTGCACACTCGTCCAACAAAACTCCAAGCGGGAAAACAAACGAAATTCACTAACAAAATAATTTCGTACACTTCTGACAGTGCGTAGTGAACGGTACCGTGGCCCCTGGAGCCTCCAGGAGGTTCCCGGGGCAGCGCTCCGCGGCTCACTGCCCACTGGCGTTCTATAAATAGTTCCCGAGTTTGAGGATAGAAAGAAGCCTTTGTTCAATCAGAGCGAACGAATCCTCGTATAAGCTTCTCTTCAAGCATGCTTTGGAAATTTTTGGAAAAAATCTTAAATTTTTGCTGCTTGCGCAAATATTATTTTTATAAATAATAAATAAAATAAATACACTTCACGCCTTTAATCCCAAAGAGGGGTAGGCAGAGGCACTTGCTAAAGCAAGTACCCACGGTTCACCAAGCGTATTTAACCCAACGTGACAGGGGGTGAGCGGTTTTTATTGCGTAGCAGATTTTACTTAGTAGAACCAGCTGTGACGTAAGGGGAATCTGACCTAGTCGAGTGCCCGTGTGGTCGCTGGTTCGATCCGAGCATCTGCTGCTGTTGAGATGTAAAAGATAACACCATAAAAAACCTCTACTACAGGTACAGGTAGGCACTTAGTTACCAAAATCATATCGTGTAGTGGTTATAATTCGTTATACAAGTACAATTAAAAAAGTAGACTGTCGTCTCACATTGTAGTATCGATAGTTTAGCATCAATGGCGGTTGGTCGCGCGGCACCCCGCGGCTTCGCCCGCGGCGCGGCGCTCGCCAATTTCCGCAGGTCGTAAGTCACTTCCCGAAGCGAGCCGATTCTGTTACCAGCTGACAACATCTCACTCCAATACGTGTATTATGGAGGGTGATAAAATATTACGAGGATCGGAAAAATATAAATTGAGGATCCCTGCTGACAAGAGCTACGCAGCAAATTCCAATAACCCTTCTGGCAGGGAGGGTATTTAGACCTTTGTCGGGTCCAATATACCCACAAGCTATAGTACTCATAAAATTATATTATATGTTGGGAAACATTATGGTACAATGTTTATTAAGTTATCTCCTGTTTTATTTCCTGATAATTTCATTACTGTTAAGCAGACATTAGACGCTCATGCAAGCGTCATTCAATTCCATCAGTCATGATTTATGGAATTACTCCTAATACTAATTCAAACATCATTCACTATATTAGACGATAGGAAATCCGTCAATCACAATCATGACTGTGGTAAAACTGAGATCAAACGTATCGTCTAATGTCTGCCTTATGCTCATGTTTATGATTGACGCGTTCAATCTGAACACGCAAATAGCAGTCTGGCAGCTTCTAGGCTCAAACACTGTGTTATACACGTACTGCTGTATGTTTGTGTTTTAACCGGCAGCTTCTAGCCAGGTACCATTGTGATTGTCCGGACAAAGAGCTCTTTTCTTTTTATCTTCCTGTTAAGTATAAAATTCCTTCAAACTTCAACGCTCGCCGGAACAGAAATTAAATAAAAATTCCTGTATAATCAATTCAGTGAATGAAAACGAAAAAGTTTGTGTAAACTGGCTGATCCAATTATGTTGAGAGGAATTATGCACGAGCGATGGACGATGGCTCTCACTTGGCCCCGGTTTTGATGAATAACCATTGACTGGAGGCAGAGTATGATTTGTGGAATGTGTACAAAGGATGTCTGCCTCACCCCTACCTCGCGCGGACCTGCCTGCACTGCCTGGACACAGACTACTTTGGTTGACTGAGAACATCCACAGCTCCAGTGAATGCTCGATGCTAACAATGCACCTAGCAACCTTTGTAATTTGTTCCCTTTTTATGTATTGATTAAGTGAAAATATAATTATCAAGTCCGAGACCATCATGGTGATCATTCCAGATAGTGCTATTTTAGTAGTAAATAGTTATTGTAGACAGCAAGGAGTTCAGTGAAACGAACTCCAACAATGAATCGACACGGACGTCAGCCACGGATGGAACGCACGCCATCAAAATGTCAGATGAGATCTCAAAGACAATACAAGTTTTGACAAAAGTTTTTTAATATTCCCACCGCTCATGTTCGCCAG
This sequence comes from Conopomorpha cramerella, assembly GCA_012932125.1. NCBI lineage: Eukaryota > Metazoa > Arthropoda > Insecta > Lepidoptera > Gracillariidae > Conopomorpha > Conopomorpha cramerella. Next base: position 22,325 of record SJJU01008529.1, on the reverse strand, counting down.
GACATACCAACAGCTACAAAATCTTTACCTAATTGCTCTGCTTGATAGTACCTCAGTGAGAGATGTCAGGGTAAACCGGTCGTCAATGAGTCGTGACTGTAGACAGGTCCCCTATTCGCGTCTCTCCACTGAAGTGTAATTTTGCATGAGAGAATTGACAAAGTTTCAGGTCAACTTTTTTCTTGATCTCATTTATTCAGCTGGTTTTTTTTTGTGCGAGCAAAAACATCTGCTGGGTCAGGTGAGCTGGAGTTTCAGTTTCATTTCGAGATGGAAGTTCTGGAAAAATGTTTTTGTTTGCGGAGAACATTGAACAATGGTGCGCCGCTCATGTACTTGAGCGTTGGATTTCCATGTCGGTTTTTACAACAATCTCTCTTTGTAGCTATTTGTTATTATGCTGACTGGAAACAGTGGATTGCTCTACAAATACAAGAACAATACGTATATTCAGGTCACGCCTGCCGCCCCGAGCACAGGCAGAGATTACGGCTTTCTAGCTGCTCCGGTCTTAGCACACATGCACCCATACTACAAGTACTTGTTCCAAACTAGCTGCTACACACATACTACATACGAAACATATTTCGTACGCCTCCTTATGTTTCATCCAATATTACACTGAATTACATAATGTTTAGTACACTACACACACGGGTTATCGGACTTTCGAAAACATTCGGCAAAATGTTTGCGGCTAAAACTTGTGTAGGCATATTTTATGTGAACATTTGTCCATTCATATCATAGTTTAGTTGTACATAAACTGCGGGGCATAACATTCAGTATGCATATTTGGGGGTGGGCGGGCGGCATGGCGGCGGCGTGGCGGCGTCGCGGCGGTGGCATCGGCCGGTGGAAATCACAAACTTTGTATTTTACGGCCGGTATCAAAAATGTAGTCCATTCAGTGGCGGCACTCGCCTCCATGCATGATGTCGCGCACTAGGGTGTATCCTGAATGAAACTTCAAAATGAAACAGACGGAAATGGGGAATTTTCTTTTACGTTTATCTGACAGTCTGAGAACTGTCATTACTGTCATACTTTCCAAACAAAGTTTGATCGTTACTGTCATGATTTGCAAACAAAGTTTGACAGTAATGACAGTTCTCCGCCCGAAAATCTGTCAGAAATACGTCAAAGAAAATTCCCCATTGAGAATCATAAAATAAATTACCAATTATAGATTATTTACAAATTACATTTATAGAGTTCATTACAATATGCCCAGTGAGAAGTTAAGTAATTGGTTGAACATACATACCTATACAAAATAATATACAAACTTTGAAAAAAGAAAGGACATTAAAAACAGAAGACACACAACAAACAGGAAAAAAAATAATAAAACAAACAAGTTATAAACAAATAAAATATTAATTTAACTTTTGCAGCAGTTAAATGGCATCTGCACGCTTATTCATCATTATTTAGCTGAAATCTTAAGCTAGAATCTTTTAAATAGTGGGGTTCTTTTTATAATTGGCTCTAGAAGTTTTATACATGATAAGCATAATTTAGTTTCTCATAATTTTCGTTGGACCTTAAGGTTTAACATATTTTAGATAAGGAAATTTGTAAAGCATAAACCACTAAGAATTCGTATTAGGAAGTGTTATATTGGGCGATCCAAAACCGTACATCCGATATACAGTAACCATAACGATAGTACAGTAAACACATGTGACATATTAACCCGTAGTAATGTACATCATTAAATAACCCGGGAACGGGCCGACGTCGGGCGAGATTTATTTATTTTCGGGATAGTCTGAACAGGGTTTAGATTTGTCGCCTAGTGTGGCGGAATAAAAATATCGATATTCAGACAAGGCAGGGAGCGTCTGTGGTCCAGTTGGTCGGAACCTTGACTTGTAACCGGGAGGTCGCGGGTTCGAGGCCGGCTTCTGGACGTGTACCAATGGGACTCTTTTTCAGAGCCTATGTACGCCACGCAACGCTCGTACGGTGAAGGGCAACATCGTGATGAAACCCGCACATCACAAGGTGTGTGAAACCTATAACGGCGACGGGCTCACCTCCTGACACGTTGGGTTAAATACGCTTGGTGGACCGTGGGCATTTTTTTAGCAAGTGCCTCTGCCTACCCCGCTTTGGGATTTAAAAGGCGTGAAGTGTATTTATTTATTTTTATTCAGGCAAAATATCTAAGCCTGATACCTATCCATTTCTTACGCAACGTGTGTAGGACTGTAACTGTGTTCTGCTACGTAGATATTATGCAATTTGAAATCACACACACGGCGTCCACCAACAAGTTTACAGAAAAAAAGGGCGTCGCATGCAAGGTGTGTTTTCTTACGCAAGTGAGAGCATGCTTCTCATCTTCCATTAGTTAACTTGCATTACGAAGACGCCGCGCATGTCACGGACCGCGTACTATCCAATTTGTTCGCCCGTTGGACTCTGAATATTTGTTAATATAGTTTTTATAGTGTTTTAAAATCAATAACCTTAAGAGATCGAAAATGTTGTAAAGAAGTGGAATTATTTAGTTACAGACATGGGCTTGTCTGTGGTTTAACCACGTACAATTTCCTCTGCGGGCTCAAATTACGGCTTAATCGGCCCAGGAATCTTAAGAAATAATGCTCATAGGTGAGCACAGGTTAACAATGTAAGATTAGAAGCAGCGCAGCGAGCACGGGAGCAGAAGTGGCCGCAACACGGAAGCCACGAGCCGCAGCTGCCGCGCACTATTGCGACACAACTTGTTCCTGTTGGGACAACTCAGTGCCGCTTGTTCCGCTACGGATAACTTTAACTTCGATATTCAAAATTCAATTGCATGTGATGCTTCCATCGGTTCCAAGTTTATGGCAATGATCGTTGTTCTTTTGTTTTGCGGTTTGGCAACAAAGAAGTTTTGCTGTTGCAATAATTGTATGCAGCAGTTGCTTCGATGCATTTTGAACCTCCTGCATCGCATTTGGATTGGAAAGTATTGCTAATATTTTTGTCCTAAATATATTTTCAGTTTATTTTCAAAGATAGATCTAAGCTGAAAAGATAAGGGTGGTGGTGAGAGCGATACAGTTCATTTTACAGTAAAATTTATTGTGTCATATAAGTAGGTACATAGCATTTATAAGGAGCTTAACATTTTATATAGTACTGTTACGCTGTATGCACATTATACCAAAAATTATAGGTATATATCTAACACTTTCGAATCAGTTTCCCAGATATATAAACATTGTTCCTTGTAGCTACTACAACAGAAGCTGTAGTAGTTCTCACCTAAACCCACGGTGCATAGACGATGTATATTTTACAATAAAGTGTTCATTCAATCTTAAGAATGATAAATGATTTATCATCTCATCATCAGTTTCTTCTATAGTCTAGCTTCGCGCGAACCGACTACGATCCGTTCCACTTCAGTATCAACACCATTTGTATCAGTTAGCCTTAAAGCTTCCCATCAGTTCCACTACCGATACTGTTATAGTGCAAATATGTGAGAGAAGTGCTTTTGCATAACAAACATACCCTGAACCTTGTCCAGTATCGCCACAATGAAAAAATGTTGGCTCGATCGGATTAAAAATCGAATATATGGAGAGTAAGCAGCGCCTCTAGTGAGGACTTCGCGCAACTAGAACTTACATAGGTACTCAATGCGGAATTATCTTTGAAGTTTTTCTGATAGATTTTCGGGCTATAAGAACTGTCATTACTGTCAAACTTTGGTAAGTATGACAGTAATGACAGTTCTAAGAACGAAAATCTGTCAGAAAAACGTCAAAGAAAATTCCCCATTGTTAATGTACAAAGCACAATGTTGCAAAGTGGTACAGAATATTGATGAAAGGACATTTTGTCATGGCCTCAACGTCTGAATGACCTCGAGTAAAATATGTACACTTAGATGTAGCCGTGAAGATTATACTACTTTTGCAGCTAATACGTTTGCAATAGTTAGTCAGTTCATGTATGAATGTAGATGAAGCGAAAGGGGTATGTCAGGACCGTGACAAATGGAGATCTGTAGTCTCTGCCTACCCCTCTGGGAGACAGGCGTGAAGTGTATGTATGTTACGTTTACAATAGTGCGATTTCCTTTTCATGTTGTGTGCTTCCGGACGTGCCTGCTTCTAACAGCACAAACACTTGACGTTGGAAGAATCTTAAAGTTTAAATCGCAATTGAAAACGTACTGTCGTAGATGTGGATTTTAAGCAACTAGCTTTCTTTGTAATCGACTTTAAGAGAAACGCGCACTGACTTTATGTGAATAGTTTAAACTGGGTATTACTGCGAAATTAAACACACACATTAAAAGTGTCTAGGAATCAAGTACATTTTAGAAGATTGCAATCAAGAATATATTTTACAAAAACTGAATTCATTCATAATTTATTCAAAACGTGGTGATAAGTCTGGTGATAAGAATACAGGCACGGGAAATCAGGTAGGAGACCAATCCAGAAGATTAGATTTGATTTAAATAAATTACATTTATTTAGAGCTAATAATGTTCTTGATCCCTAGACACTTTTGATGTGTGTACCTACCACGGAGGTATGTACTGACACGGTTACCTGACCCCAAACTAGGATACCCTGTATTATGGGTGCCAGAGACTGATACACTTACATAAATACCGTTTAAATACATACATATACAGGCTGACTTCGGGGTCACGATCCGGAACAATATTTTCTTACTCAGCAAATGACAGCGATTTAATTGGTACTTCTTTTCCTGAACAAAGTATTTTATTTTGTTATAAATGTTTGTCTGACCATATATTTTGTTGTGAATATTGGATGAAAACGAATCATTTAAGCAAGTTTAAAATATCTCAGTTACAAAAACAACTATACTGGTGGAATAGCTATAATTTTCTGTGTTAGAAAATGTTATTCCGGGTCATGACCTCGGGGTCACCCGGTATAAATATAATATATATTAAATTTGTACCATCGACTACAACATTATGGTAATGCAATAAAGATATTGAGTATATTTTATATTAATTATATTCATAGTTTATAGATTATTTAATAGATTAAACCGGGTATTTCGGCGCGAAATTAACGTGTCTATGCCTTTCTGTCGAATGTCCCTTAATAAGTGTACCTATAGATTTAAATCTGTGTTCAGTAACATCTATCTTGTGTACTATAATAAAACTGTTCGGGGTCCAAAACTGTACATTGATTCTTTTACGAGAAAACCAGTGGATTATATCAAGTTGCCGTTACAGAAGCCGAAATTCATATTTTGGGACAAATGTCTGTCTATCTGTTTGTTCGCGAATCACGTCAAAACATCTGTACAGATTTGGTTGATATTTGCCAGATACCTTATACACTGGAATAACATTTAGGCTAATTTTTATCCCGGAATTAATAATATGTATAGCAGAACAACGTTTGCCGGGTCAGCTAGTTTAGTAATAAAATTGTACAATATCTCTCGGGTGAAGTATTGGAGATCGGCCTGTCTAATCAAAATCAATATTAACAAACATCCTCGGGTTTGTGATTGACATCCGTCACAGTGTAACGTGACTGAAACTCTTCACGCAGGATTAAATTCTTTGTCAACTGCTGACAAAGAAATTACACAACGGGAAAGTTTCTGGCGTCGTCGTCAAACAAATCCCGCTCTCCGTCAAACACAAAATGGCTAAAATCTCTTCCTGTCTAGCTACAGATTATGCCCAACAGACTCTCAAAGGCCTTTATGCAATAAGAGGAATTATGTTCCGAGTGGCCCGACGCTGAACCACTCCCGACCCCACGATCAACTTCGACTCATGGAATATGGCCGGGACAAGGTGAGCTGCACAGCCACGCAACCTCACTGCTTCCTACTTCAATACTTGCTTTACAGCGCAGTCAACTTGTGGGAGTCGGTTGGTGGGCGTATCCGTCAGCACTGATTGTACTCCGCTCTCTTTACCCTCGATTTACTATTCTTCGATTGTGATTAAGATTTTTTTTTTGTCGTAGCGAGGGGCTTTGAGCCGCGCGCTTTGTGGCGCAATCCCGCCGAGACTCAACATTATGAGGAAATCGCGGAAATTGAACGCCGTGCCTCAGATGTCGTAAATATTTGGAAATGTTGGGATTCAAGTGGTTGGTGGATGTTAGTAGTAGGGAAATGTAGACTTTGGAAAATTATTTCTCAGAGTTTCATTCAGTAACAGTCAGACTGAGTAACTTCTTAGTCACTTATAAAATATTTCAACTCATTATAAATTGGTTTAGTTTAGGTATATACCTACTTATGTTTTTTCTATTCAAGCCTGTAAGGTAAGGTGCAAGTCAATCTCCCTCTGTCTTACTTTAGATATTACCTGAAGCTGAAAGTTTTATTGCTCAGTAAAGAAAGCCTGAGACACGCAACTTCTCAAAGCAACTATAAAAAAACAGCCATAAATCTTAAAAAGTCGTTGACATAAAACGAAATCTCTCCGACGCAAGGCAACTGCTAAGGGGTGGTCGCACACCCGACGCTGCAAACCAGGAGTAAATATTTACGAGCACTGACCCCTCTTAAAAAAGGACCAGAGATCCTAACTTTATTTTCACGACCGCTGTCTCCCACTGACCGCGGGAATGAAAGGGACGGAAGATGTAAAGTTTGCAGTGATCGAATTCTCGGTTAGCGAAGACTGATTTATTGGTTTTGCAGGAATTCCGCAAACTTTGTGAACATTCCGGCGCTGCTCGCTCTCACTGTGCACAACATGGAGGGAAGATGGGAGACGGACTCATTTTCTTGCAAGCGCAGCAACTGTACAGTGCGCCGTTTAATTTGGACCTCCATGCTCACAAACTGTTTTACAGGGCGAATTCAAGTTACAAGTTACAAGGATACTTGGAGAGAAGCTTGGATGAGATTTTTCTCGAGTCATGGTTAGTCGGCGTAAGGCATTGTTCAGGATCGTGCGCTGCCTTGGCGAACCAGTGAAGAGTGGCCCCCAGCTACATGCAGTGAGTGTGACGCGCCTTGCCCCGGACACGCGCGGGAAGAGCTGGGCGGCCGCTGCGGGGCGCGGGGCGGGGAACAATGTTACGCCAGAGGATTACGCAAATCAATTTGTCCGCCAGATTACGCCCCTCATCTATGAGTTTTCTGATAAGTATTTACGTTACATTATGATCCGAAATGCAATTTATTTTAAGCCGAGAGCTGCGCCACTCTGCTAGCTTGCGACTACTTTGTATATTTTTAATTTGATTCCATTCCAGATTTTGAATAAGTGTATAAATATTTGCCAAGAGTTTGAGAAGTGAGATGAGACTGTATGAGAGCAGGTTTGGTACTAGTAGCTTGAATGAAATAGAATTTTAGGTCATTACGAACATTATACAAATACAAACACACACAATAAGTAGTTTACTCTTCTGCTTTCAAGCAACTTTTTTGCGTCGACTCTAAAAGTGCGAACCGGTCAAGTCACGCGTGAATAGGTAAGTACCTAACAAGCCAGTGTACTCCATCGTAGATCACATCGCTGATCAGCACTAGACAGGTGGTCAAACGTTTGCTTGTTGGAAGCATACAAAATACCAATAAGCCTCAGGTGAACATTTCATTTTCAAGTTTCAAGATTTATACGAACCGCCAGGATGTAGAATGACTGTCTTGTCGGAGCATATATTTTTCTGCACAGGTATTAGTCTGGGTGTCTTCTAGTCACGGCTAATGAACAAATTTAATGTGCTCTATCATAGACCACATCGGAGATCGGCACTAGCCAGGATGGTGATCAAACGTATGCTTATTTAAAAAAAAACATTACAAAAAAAAAAATTGGAAGGAAAGGAAATTGTTACTAGATACATACCTACCAATAGTCCTCTCCCGTATAGCACTAAAATGTTATATGGCAGTATTTTCGTACAACACAATATGTCTATAGCAGAAACAGTCTCTAACAGAGATATCAAAGACTTCGGCTTAAAGAGGCTTTCGGGCGCCTTGTTCAGCTGGACAGGGCGGGCTCCACAGTTCTCAGATTGCACCTTCACTTAAACTGAGCTCATGTCGTTTGAAATACAACTCAACTTGGTCCAACAAATTCAACAATATTTAGTCGCATTCTAAGCAAAGGGAACCCACACGTTACCACCGGAGCTGGACCATTTTTCTTAAAACGACGACTACGTGTGCCGGTTCTACAGAGACGTAACGTGACATACCGCGCGGCGGCCGCGCCTCTTCCGCCGCACCAGAATTTTCCTTAAATGTTTAGCCAACACACCATCAACAAGCGTGCTCACGTCTGAGCCACACATCTCTACACTTTCTTAGACGTCAAACGCCACTTTTCCGGGTTGTTGGCGCGTGGAATATGCTCTCAGTTATACGTAATTGGTTACAATTTGTCGGCGGAAACTCCATGTTTTGTATAACCCCGCTTTTTCTTTCGTATTTTTTTTTAGAGGATGTTGAAATGAAAAAGTTTCATGTAGTTGTTAGCGGGCGGTTGAATGCGAGTAAACGGCTCGTAAAATCGCTGGTCATTTTGAGGTTACGACGTCGACGTCACGACGTTTCCTTTTTTACAAAGACGACACACACGTTGAATTATAATGTTGTTTACAAGGAATAGAGCGGCTCGCCACTACGCGTTGTTTACTTTCAAAGTTCCTTTTAACTGACTGCAAATGTTTTAGAAACATTTCTTGAAAATGAAAACAGTTGGTACTTAGGTCATATTATAACGATAACAATGCTAGGATATACCTTTCTGTAACAAACCTAACTATTAATGAAAGAGATATTTTTTAGAAAGGTAGACAATAATGAATATAAATTTGCATATTACTTGGGCAATATTACGCAGTCGTTAAAGTTGTAGTAGGTAATTTATTCCGAGACCGTCTTAATGAACGTTTGAATTCATGAAAGTAACACGAAGTTTAAAGGTGGGCCCACAATATTATTCCAACTAATTGTCGGTGGAATGGCACTCTCCTGGAGGCCCCTTATACTTTATTGATGCTTCAATTGGAGCCATTCTATCATGACCCCTTGCTCCAGGGAGTCTGCCTGTAATTAAAGCCCTAAGTTATAAAGATGTAACAATTTCGCTCCTGTAAAAAATAATTATGCAAATTTTATATACGAATTTAATGCTTTTTTAACAATCGTTTTAATCGGTCCAGAAATAAATATTTCAGATGAGATTGGAAATTATGTTGTGACGTAACGGCTCCGCTGGCGCCGCGTCGAGCCACGCTTTATAATATTATTTTCTAGAAATTTTCCACTTCATTAACCATGAATGCATTGGGATTCTTTTATCTAGAGTGAAACAAATGAAATAGTTTCCATTCATTACACTGAATTGAGAATTTTGATGTGCATTTATACTGAAAGCTTCATCGGACTTTCGTTGTATTCTCCATCATTCTCCATTGGAGTAGTAAGCTTGTTGAAAAATAAAAAAACAAAATAATAGGTAGGTACACGAAGCCAGCCCTGTTATTCGTCGGATATTTTATAATTTCAGTTATAACCAAAGCCTCACGGTATAACTCAAGGTTTATTCCGTTTCTGTTTAACTTTATTTTATTTATTTACCCCCTTTCCAATATACGCATTGTCACTTACACAACGGTTATTACAGGTCTACTTGAACTGGTTATTCCGTATTTGACATACAATTTTATTGACAAGTTAAGTTGAGCTTTATATATCTTCTAAATAGCAATTCCGCCATTATTAGTAAGACCCATAGTATAGGAAACATACAGAGTTACTTAGTACATAAAATAAATTTTATAAATATCACCTTGTACAAAACAGTTTCCTTTTACAGTTTGTCCACTTCGGCAGAAGAAATCTTTGCCGGACACCTAGTCTCTATTATATAAAAATGAATTGCTGTTCGTTAGTTTGCCAAAACTCGAGAACGGCTGGACCGACTTGGCTAATTTTGGTCTTGAATTATTCGTGGAAATCCAGGGAAGCTCTAAAAGATGTATTACTTCCAATACACGAGGTACAAATCTGCCTACGGCAAAAGAAATGTTTGCCGGGACAGCTGGTTGAAAATAAAAAGTAATACATTATATTGGGTACGCATTTTACTTCCGTCTTCAGCATATACAAATTGATGTCGATGTCCCAAAGCTTTACTTTTACCCTTAGCTAAAGTCGGCAATTGAATCAATCAAGTGGCTCGGTAAGTATTTCTTCCCCTCGGTAAATTAGCGGGCCAGGCCTGTTCCCTGTACCAGGTGAGTAATGAAATCCCCGGATTTGACTTATTGTATCACGTCTCCCGGGAGCTTGACGGGATGTGACGTCGGCGGCGCATTCACCGGAAGAGGAAAGTAAAAGGAAACTTGTGACAAGTAAATTACGACCCAATATGTTTGTACGAGTATAAGGTACTCTAGAGTACTGTTATACACTCGCAGCTAATTCCGAAGAGGGGGTAGACAGAGACTCTTGCTAAGTTTAAAGCAAAACTTTAATGTTATTCGAATTTGAACACGATGTATTCCTTTTTTTTTAAACACAATGAACAAGCGTTTGACCACCATTCTGGCTGATGTTAAGCAGCGATGTGGTCTACGATGGAGCCCACTCCTTATTTAAGTACTGAAAAGTACGTTCATTAAAGACTGCACTGCGCAGGAAATACCATTAAATAATATCTGTGGGTAAATAATAAAGCATTACTAAGATATAGCCGGTTAGAATTCAGTGATTTAATGATCTTTATCTAAGGGAACTTATAACTTACTAAAAGCAATAGGTAAGCAGGTGTACGCTGTACTGACTGTACCAGATTACTTTTGATTTAAAAAAAAGGCGGAGAGTCGGTATTTTTTCTTTTCTACCTCAAAACTTTTCAATAAGTAAATACATTTGGATGATTCTTTTTTTGTTTGAAAGCTGGTGCTTCCTGGCCCCATTTAAATTTAGTTCAGTACATTAAAATCTGAATATTTTAGTAGTTAAAGTAGGTTCATTTTACTATGTCATAAAATATTATATGGTTAATTGTTTCTTGTATTTGGTATTTCATCGAAAAATTATTGGTAAATAATTCTACTTAAAATTTCGACTTTCTATACATACCAGTTCTACTGACATTTTTTTTACGGAAAATTGATTCTTATCTTCAGGTTAGAAAAGGCTGCAACAAAAAATGTCCAACGGTTTCATGATCAGATCACAACGACCATAAATAAATATTTCGGAATATTTTTATACACGGTCATCTGACCCCAAACTAGGATATTCCGTAGCGGCACCCATAGTGCCAGATACTGATAGACTTACATAAATACTAGTTGACGTATGTACGTGTAGGATGTAGTGTACACCAAACCACTATTTCGGAGACGGGAATCGAATGGACAACGATCCCGGTTGTCGACATCGAGGGACCCGGGGACTCGGTTCTTCTGGCCAGTAAAAGAAATTAATTCGAACCGGGGACGTTAACTTTCTTTTTTAAAATCTTACATGAATATCCATCAATCTTTGTTTGAATAGTAACAACAGAGTTTGGACTAAGTTGAGACTTTTTTAGTATCGACGAAAATACGAGAATTGCACTACTGATGACAAATTAATAAATGATACCGTCCACGGCACAAACTAATGTAACCGAGGGTGACAGTCTATAAGATCAACTATTTTCTCATACTACCTTTCAGCACGAGGCCAGAATCAATAACTGATAACAACATTATCAATTTCCTGTTCCGAGCCACTGGTCTGGTGTTTTAGCTGTCTCTTTCTACTCCAGCGGAGTGTTGACGCGCTCCAGCCGCGCCGCTCTCTGGAGATGAGGGAATAACAGGCTGCTAAAGTTTGTTATTAAGTTGCAGAACATTGCGGTTGCTTAAAACTGCGGAAAACTGTTTGCATAACTATATATTCTTGTTCTTTCTTTTTTTTGAAGAAAACACAATATACGAAAATAGGTGTAGACCCAGTCAATTATATGCAAACTAAGAGGATGCAAGTTAAAGAGTTTGGATGCGCTTTTGCTAGAAAATGCACTATCGTCCATAGAGTCAAACAAACTATGACCCAGTGGCGTGCACTGGCTTTTACGACAAGGTAATCCCCAAGGATTGACACCTAGGTAACTTGTCTTCACGAAATGCTATACAAATTATAGGTAACCTATCTACTCACCCACAAAACACATTACCTTGGTTAGCCTATGTCGTGAGTAAGTACAACAAACAAAGATCTAGCAATAACTCTATTATTAGGTCGAAAAGCTAAAATATTAAGGTAGGCAATGTCTTTTTGCCTATATGGTGTGCACGCCACTGCTATGACCAATAGTTTATTTCAATACAACAAATGACACTTTTTCTCAACTTCAAGGTTACGCGGAAAGACTCCAAATTCCAGAGGGCTCATACGCTCGAGCTGTCGGGCCGGATAGAAATGTGATTGCCGCCCGCCCCAGGTCACATATCTGTGTTCCGGGGCATTAAGCTTTGCGCTTCAGGAGGCGAACATTACCGTTATGGGAGCTTCCGAGACTAAGGACACTTTGAGGGCGCGTGCGGCCGGGCAGGCAGTCGATGGAGACAAACAATCACGAAAATGTGTTTACATTTTTTAACTTGTGTCACAAAAGTTTTGGCACTCAATTTAAGTCTTGTTGTTATGTATCACGCCCCTAGATCACAGTACACGGATAAACAAAGCTCCTTACATAAATCAAGTAACGGAATACGGAAATTGCGAGAAATCACATAATATTTCTTAGTATAAGTTTTTCAATCCAAAAGTTTTCCGCATGTCCATGGGGGATGGTTTTTGAGAGTTTTTTCGAGTTGCTTCCTTGGCTATTCTCTCAAACCTACTGAAAAATATAGGTATCAATTGGTACTCGTGAGCATCCAGACCAGAAGACAGCACCTTCTGATTTATAACAACTGACTCAACCAAATGAACGACAACTGCTCTTTCATCATTTAATTTTAATTAACTCATTTATAAGAATGACTAGAATAAGTCAGCTCATTCCAGGAGTGTTTATGTTAAAAATTGTCCAGGCAACATAATGACTGACCTATTTTCTTGACGGTCTATATCGGGTTCAGGCTGCTCAATATTGCAGAGCGATTGGCTGTGACAGCTCGCGGGCCAATTGCATTAGCGACGCCTCATTGCTGCATTGTTTATACTCGGGGTATTCCCCGTGTGTACACACTCATACTCGTTGCGCATCTGCCGAAGTACCTGATTACTAATAAGGATGAGGTCTGTGGCTTAGTGGCTAGGTACTTGGAACTGCGATCAGCGAAGGGAGGTTTACGATTAGATATCTGTAATAGGCGTGTACCAAAGGATATCTTTTTCAGAGCCTATGTACGTTACGCAACAAACATCCTTATTAAATTTTCAGATAAGGATGACTTACCCACTACCTGTATTTTGGCCCAGTCAACAAAAAAATCGAAACTACATACCTCTTTCACTTAACTTTTTTATTTTTCAAGGTAATCATGGTGCGTGTTATATTTGTGTTAGTTTTTTTTAAATAGAAATGGGTTCGCATTTGTTTTTGGGATGTGCATTTTAGTGTACATATTTTAATAATCACGCAAAAAAATATTATATACGCATGTTAAATATTCGTAAATAGTCATCAGAAATCTTCTAACATTTCCAAGACCAAAAGAAACCGTGTGTGTTTCGTTCCTATTCAGGCCAAGAATAGCCTTTATATCAATGAATGTTGAAGTTTTCTCCATAAACACCTCTTTCCCAAAAGTGTTTCCACGAAAACATTACCAGTAATAAATTCACAACAAATTAAAAGTTCGTGGTCAACGATCCTTGCCGAACTTCGCCCAGCGGGCAATCTTTCGCCCTGCCAGTGTAAGCTGAGCTTATATTTGAAGTATCCAATAGGAGTTCCAAGCTCACATCACAAACAGAATTGTGTGAGCAAAAGCTGGTCAGAAGTGTACGAAGAGTAATTTTTCCAAAATTTGCTCTTGAATATGTTACAAGTTATACCATCTAAAGTTCTCCGTGCGATAAAAACAAGTCTAAGTAACCGAGCCAATGTTAGCTGCACTGATATCTCTTTAGAAATCTTGCCGAAAACGGTCTCACTTGTGCAGAAATAATGTAAGAGTAAAAGTACTATCAACACCTTATATCGCACGACACAACTTGTACGAATTACAACTCTATTATGTTTAACAGAGAGTTGGATTTGGAAGTAAAAATTCTTGGAAGACGCAGTGATTTTATCGCCATGACAAATTACCGCCGAAAATCACGTGAAGCTACACCATTCTGTTACAGTGTGGTCTCTGTGATGGAACCTTCGTGATCTAAAAAAAGGAAAGGGTGTATTGATAGTAAGTATTTGTGGCGTACGCGTGCAGCCTTGTCGGTGTTTGGTAGGAAATAAATAACAAGTGAGATGGAGTAGCGACGTGGAAGTTGTGTGAGGAATGGCCCGACGGGAAAGTTTCGCTTTGATGGACTGGCCCGTCGCGCCCGCCACGATGCCTCGAAAGCACTGAAATAACGTTACGAATCACGAAAAACAAGAGATTTGTTCGGGTAATGTGTTTGTGTGTGGCAAGCTGAAGTAATAAATCGAAACAAAATCAGAAAATGTAGGAACTCTACATCATTCGTCTGTGCCATACAATGATGTCTAGTATAATGACCTCATTTATTATTTATAGGCATTTAACCCTTTGGGAACACCAATGTCATCCGTCGACATGGTAACAGTGAAATTGTTCTAAGTAGGTTATCAACATAAGTGCTAAATAAATACGAAGTGCAGGTGCCGACGTGGAATTGCAGTTTAGCAAAATTATTATACTCTTACTCCATGTTTAGTGCCTACAAAGCAGTCCCAAATTGCTTTTATGGAGTCAACACAGATGATCGATCTTCATCTACTATGATGTTGACACCATTCTTCCTTCCTCCACACTGAATATTCAATACCGGCCCCCACGCTCTCCGCACTCCGCGCCATCCCCGCCGGCGCCCGAACATGGTTTTCTCATCACACGACCAGCACTTACAAACTCCTAACTTACAAATTATCCCGAAGTTTGTTTGCGCCGGCAACTACCCGCCGCTGCCTGTAAATCTAACCTTTACTGCTGTTTGTTCACTCTCCACTCATTAATAACCTTAGGTAGGTGTGAACATGAACCAAACGTAATGCACGTGCTCGCATTAACAAACTCTATGTGTGAGACGATATGGTTGAAAATCAATTGTCCCGTGGGTGCTACAATGAAGACACAGCTAACGAAGGTAGCACGTCCTGCCACTATTTTCAGACTACGGTAAACCTGACCAATTAGTGTGGACCTCTTGTTTCTCGTTGCTTCAGTACAATAGACGTGCATTTTAGATTAGTATTGTAGACAGAAACAGCAGAGCTACTAAACGTGATCCTTTATGACGTGTAAAGTGGAAATTATAGGCAGCCGTGGGTTTATGAGTTCGCTGGCGGTGACGCGGAGGGGCGGCCTGCGCCTCGTACCACAACTTGGGGGGAATTTATAGAGGTAGAGGAGAGGAAATCTATCGGCATTTCTCGAACCTTCCTCGACAATGTCAAGGGTGTGTGCCGTTGACGTATATGAGCCACATTTCATTTCACACCATCTCGACGAGTTGTACTTTTGACCCAGTTTTCGAGATTGTCCCTAGTTAAGGGTCTGTCTCTTCCGTTCGATATGACCGGCCGGATAAAGGTTAAAGATATTGCTCTTTGAGAAATTTTGCAATAAAGTCAGCAAATGTAATATTGAAATAATAAAAAGATGAACAAGAACAGTCAACAATACAAATATTGCGATCAGGATCAAGTACAGTCAAAATAACGAGTGCGTAGCTTTTATGCTGTTTTATAAACATCCCTTTGGTAGAAAATAAAACAACGAATCCAAATCAACAATCAAGTAACAACATAAAGATTTAGGCGTTTTTTCCTAACAAATTATAATTGAGACTGCTTTTTTTCGTCTCGTGTTTTCCTCGTAAATACCTCATTAGAGTCAATCATTATACTTGGTCCTCTCGACTTGGCGGAGGATCGCATTTCGCTTAAATAACACCCCGCCCCCGGGACCGTGGAAAAAACTCGGAATAACTCATCGCTCATTAGGCCCTCACTGACACGAGCCAAAGTCACCTTGACAACATATTCTCATCTTGATCTCTACCTCTCTATAATGTTCATGTAAAATGAGTTAGTAGATGAAGCCTTCTGAGAGCCTTAATGTCCCGTAACCATATTGTCGTCTTATTTAAATTCGCCCTTAGGTTTTGTGTTATTTAGTGTATCTTATGGAGTTTTTTCTTAAATATATCGTCTTTTATTTATCAATCCTACTAATATTATAAATACGAAAGTTTGGATGAATGTCTGGATGGATGGATATTTGTCCTCCATTCACGCAGAAAGTACTGGACGGATTTTGATGAAACTTGGCAGTATTGTAGCTTATAAACTAGAATAACATACAGACTATAAAGTATATTGGTAAAACAACGTTTGCCAGGTCAGCTAGTACTAGTATAAAACAGTCTCCTCCCGCTGTCTGTCCCTATGTATGCTTAGATCATTAAAACTACGCTACAGTTTTTGATGCGGTTTTTCTTTGGTATATAGAGTGTTTCTTGAGGTAGGTTTATATGTATAATACATGCATATATTAAACACTGTTAATAACGTATACTGGCATAACAATGTTTTCCGAATCAGTAGTACTTAATAAAATACATAATCCAGCATATTGTTGTAATTCTAAGAAAAAGGACCTCGTCCAACAAGTGAAGGGCCCTATTGCCGTTATAGGGTTCATACACCTTGTAGTATGCTACTGTCATCATAATGTTGTTTTCATTCACCGTATAATCGTTGCGTAGCGTGTATAGTATTGGAAAAATGAATTCATCGATCACACACCTACAGTCAGTTTCAACCCCACCCTCCCGGTTGCTCGATGGAGTACGTGACCACTAGGCTACAGATCTGCACAACTATTTACTTTTCTTCCTGGTCATTATAGTTAAATGTAGAGTAACATGCCAGTCTTTCTCCTCCCTTCCCTTTAACCTTAACACCTGTCTCCTGTTCTTTACTATTATTTAAGTTCACTAAATCTTACATATGGATAGCGTCAAGGGGCTTACGCCCAATATTTAGATGTGATTAATTGTGATTTATTGTACTTATGTGTAAGTCTGTTTGTTGTCCCAAATAAAATAAAATAGGTAAAAATAAAAGTCACAACTTTTCTCCTTTAAGAAGTTGGTTTCGGTAATTTACTCAAAGTAACATCTCAAGGGCAACGTTTCCATCATAGTAGGTTGTAAGCTTTTAGTTCCAGCTAATAAACACCCTGCATAATTTGATTTTACTTCTGTGAAAGCCCGGAGCCTGTTTTTGTACGCAGCGACAGTTAGTGAAGCTCCAGGCAGCAGAGGGCGCCGCTGGAGGGCCCTTCAGTGACGTCAGAGAGCATTTCATTAGTTGCAGCTTTCACTCATTTCAAAGGAAAGTGGAATGTGAGAGGATAATTTAATACATAAGTACTGCGGAGGAGTAAGTATTGCAGGCGAAAAGGTACTTAGAGCATTTGACTACTGAGGCGGAGGAGCGGTGAGGCCACCTGCAGGATGCTGGTCCATTTCTGCTTCCGAAATTAGCGACTTGGTACTTATTTATTCAATACCACTGGCAAACAATTAAAATATTAAATAATAAATACTACAGTGAACGTAATAATAATATCGCTTGGACTAGGATTAAATCTGTAAGTATCTCAGGCACGTGTTAAGGTTTTATAAAAGCTAAATAGAAAATAATCGCTTAAATCTATAAATACGAGCGTCTATTATAGTCAAATAAATGATAAGTTTCCAGTTCTTATTTTTTCCGGTAGAATTAATCGGGTACAATCCCAGCACCCACCCACGCCCTTCCTGTCTCTCGGCATACGGGCCATTTTCCGGAGACGTGAGACGTTTTCTTGACTCCATACGAATTATGTTTATTCATCCTTGTTCGTTGTTGTTTTAGTAACAGTAATAGATACAAGCGTATAGTTGAAAACTTTACAGTGTATGTGTTTCAGTGATATGTCGACGCTGCTCGTCCGGAAAGCTGAAAGCTGCCAGGTCGCCGCGAGCTTCCCGCGAGCTACTCGTTATGTAACTCAAACGGAAATTATACAGTTTGTGCTTAACTAAGAGTTTGTGTTTACTTTTAAACGGATAGCTCTACAGATAAGTAATACATCCGCTGTTTCGAGGAAACGCAACGTATTCGTTTGTTGTGAATCTTATTACGAGTATTCATGAAAGGAAGAAGGAATGCACATAAAGACAAATGCAAGTAGTCAAGTCAAAGATTTATCGCTTAAATCGGTGTCTTAAACGTAGGAAGATAGAAAGAATTTATAAAATATTGATGGACGTGGAAGAGGCAGGAAGTAGGTATGTCAGGATTTTACCAAGACTTGCTTACCCCTCTGAAAGATACTCACGAAGCTTATGTATGTATTATGAATGAGTTCAAAAATCAGGAATGACATACTGAACGCCATAAGGAAGATGTTATATCATTACTGAAAGAAAATAAACAATCGTGGAACACTTCAGGAGCGTCACAACAAAGCCCCTTCCAGGAAATAACTAACAAAACATTACCTCATAAACTATTCATTACCTTCGGTTCAGTGACCTTGTTGTCTCTGTTTCTCTCATGGTATCTGTGCGGGACAGAAGTAGACTTTATCTATAAATCTTTTCCGAGTGAACGCTTCAGCCTCCTTGCTGTGACAGGACGATCTTTGTTCGGCAACCTACAGGAACTGCGCTAAATTCAAGACCTTTACTGCGGGCTGTATTGGCTATGTGAGTAGTGGCAGGGAGATAACGACCGCAGCGCACAACACGGCCGAAATTGGAAACAAATGCGGGATCAGCTGTCAAGTGTTGATTGCAGTACAAAATCAAAGCAAAGAAATGGGCCATGACTGTTGTTGCTTTGTTAAATTTTATCGTGTTGCGTTATTACATGCTCGGCTAATACTAATTTATTGCCTTTTATCTCAGTTTGTGGTTGGAAACTAATATTAAGTATGTGTAATAGTTTCAAACCCGGTTTTATTCTTATATTAATTTTACAAACTATTGAATAAATTTCGCTTAAATATTGTCAACAATACTATTGTAATATTTGGTTTTATTTATATTTGCAAAGAAAACTAACAATGTTTACATTGTTATTATTTGTCAGCTTCCGCAAATGTTGTAAACGCTACGCGTCGCCACCGTCGCGCACATAGCCAATATACGAGTATCAATACAAAACTTGGCGGCGTGGATAGGCCGTGCCCGGCTAACCTAAGATAGCCAACTATATATTAATGTTTAGGTAAATTGATGGGACACGTTAGGCGTTTCGAAATGTATGACATCAGCTGTGCGAAGAAATTGAGCGGAGTTTTGAGTGGTTCCGAATTGATAAGGCCTCATTGCTATTCTATTCTAGAAAAATCTTTGTTCTCGACACATTGAGGAGACATGATGTAGGGTTGCTGCTCTGAGTCAGATCTTCTCTGTACTTGAAAACAATACATTCCTTTATTGGTAGACATTTGCATTAATCTACAAGAAAATGTTTCTTGCGATTCCTTCAAGAAATTAATGTTATCCTGGCGTAAACGTTGAAATGATTTAGTAGAGGAGATAAAGCTATGCGGCAAACAAAACTGTAGTTCCGTCGCGGCTCGTCGCTCTCGCGCCATTTGTCATAATTACTGCGGAATTCGTAATTATCACTAATTAATGACAAAGTAATGATCTACAGCAGCACATCAGTCAGAGCTCATATCATGGAGGGGGAGTGGGGGGGGACATAAAACGTAACAAATGAAATTAATTTACAGGACATTGACAAAAGTCGATGCCAAAAATAGTAATAAAGAAAAATATTCTTAGGATGGTATCTAAAGCCATTTCTTTACCAAAACTAAGACATCATGGATATGTAAGTTTATTTACTTGTCTGTAAAGTTTTATATTACCATTGACTGTTACCTGAAAACATGTGAAGGAGACGAGTTTCACCAAAATATTTTCGCGGTAAACATTCCAAACGAGCGCCCTTTTATATTATTTTGTACCAATCGCTGCAGTCTCTTGCCTCATACACTCTTGTAGAATACCATCGCGCGCTTTCGTAAAGGGAACATTATTCTGAGCTACAGAGAGTACATTTTTGTTCGGCAACATTCAGTCCTCAGGTGTATCTGATAGTGAATAGGGAAGATAATGAGGTCTCGTTCTGTCACAGATTATGACTTTCCGTTTCTTTGTTGGAACTTTTCTTTGGGCTAAATATGATGTACCAGGAGATCAGGACACACTGGTATGTTGTTGAGGGGCAGTTTCTTCAGGCTTCATAGCTCTTTGGTTATGAATGTTCAGGGGTCGGATCAACGCTGCAGAGACCTGAAAGGCGACTCTTTCAATGAGCGCTTTGTGCCGGGACCGGTTCTCTATGAGGGGCACCCCTTTACACGTAGCGCTGTCTCCTGATGTTTACGCAACTTGCGAAATGTGTATTTTGTTGATGACTGTTATATGTATATACACTTCCTATCGCATATAATATCTACTCAAATTCAATTAAAGAGCACTGTGAGGCGTTTTAAAAATGCATCAAACCTCCGAACTCGAAAATACAAACATAATTGCTTATACATTTACTTTCCTTGTTTAAAGTGTGGGGGCAAGGGAGAGCTGAGGGGGTCGTTTGACGCAAGAGCATTCCTAAACATAATACCCAACCCATCACGGGTTGAAGTACTTAAGGACCCTACTCGTAAATCAATCAAAGTCAACTTATGAAGCTGACTCCGTCTTCTCCGTAGGTAAATCTTATCTTATAATTACCCGTCCCTAACTGTTACAGGATTTACAGTTTCCCGCGAAGGAATTGCACAGAGAAGGCCAATTACACTTCCATTCCTCCTCGAGGAAATAAGCAAAGCAAAAGCACAACACTCTCATAAATTAATAGAGAGAGCGACACCTCTCTTCCTTTCCGCAATTTTTTAAGCTGGACCGTTGTAGTACAAGAAACATAAAGCATTCGGGGCCAGGTAGCGCTGGTGTTGGAGGCTCGAATATGTCTCGTTACTGGCAAACAAATAAATCCGCGACTGCAGCCAAAGACAAATCATAATGAGCGCGGTGTCATGTCGGCGCCCACAGCGCGCCCGGACGCAGTGGATCCACGGAGAAATTGGAACCTAAGTAGTTTGTTATTTTCACTGTCTAATTACCATCTAATATTTTCCACTTTTATAGCACAAAGGTACCATTGACTGGAATTACTTTGAAACAAGGGGGGATACTTTGATCGGAACTTTATCATAGCCAAAAAGTCTTCACTCCGTATTCATGAGAGTCTTTAGAGTGTCTAAATAAAGAAGTAGTTTTTTAACCGACTTCAAAAAAAAGGAGGAGGTTCTCAATTCGTCTGTATTTTTTATGTTTGTTACCTCAGAACTTTCGCCTGGGTGAACCGATTTCGATGTTTTTTTTTTATTTGAAAGCTGTTGCATCCCGTTTGGTCCCATATACATTTGGTTCAGTTCCGACAATGGCATCCATGAGAAAACCTCATATAAGTCAAACTTTACTGGGTGAAGTCGGTTCTTTTTTCTTTAATTTTTTATTAATTAATCAGGAATTTGCATTAGATAGTCAAAGAACACATACAAAACAAAGAATACATACACATACATACATATCTCCATTTGTCACGGTCCTGGCCCTTTCGCTTCATCTACATTCATAAAAAAGTCATTTAAAAGTCAAAGAATAGTCATTTCTGAATCAGATCATTGTTACCCTGTGGATCAAAGTAGGCCCAAGTTACGGAACTTAGAACGCCATAAAATTGATGTTCGTATTGGAATATGTAAGATTTTACACAATTCATGTTTGCTTATATAACACTCTTCATATCTCAGTCTGAAGATCTTTAAGTTGCGGGTGAATAAGTACCTAATGAACAAGTGTGCTTCATCGTACCACATCGCTGCTTAACATCAGGCAGGATCATCATCATCAGCTCATACCTGTCCACTGCTGGACATAGGCCTCTCCAATTGCACCCCATTGTGATCTGTTTTCGGCTTCTCGCATCCAGCTTCTGCCAGCCATCTTACGTATATCATCAGTCCACCTTGCCTGAGGGCGTCCTATACTCCGTTTGCCGAGACGCGATCTCCACTCGAGAACTCGTTTTCCCCAACGGTCATCGGTTCTACGGC
>SJJU01008527.1:0-38862 GCA_012932125.1 Conopomorpha cramerella | reverse complement strand
AGAGATGTAGCTTAGACCGAGGGAAGGAGAAGGTTCTTATGACAGAAAAAAAATAAAGAATTGCGCGGAAACTTAGAAAATTTAGGTATCCCCTCTAAGGCGGAACGAAGTTCGCGGGGGCAGCTAGTATATATATATAATATATTATATAAGTGACCATAACATATAAGATATATGGTATTGGTATATATATATATATATATATATATACCAATACCAACGATCACGAAGTCAAAGATTTTCCTCACACAATTTAATATGATAGTAAATGCCACATCTCACTCCGGCATCCGATAAACTTTCACTACATAAATGTAGAGAATATATTGCACGTATTTTATATGCTGGAGGATTTGAAAAAGTAGAACGCTACTAACACAGAAGTTAGTAGTTACCAAAGCTCAGATTGTAGAAGAATCTGTGTAGCTTTGATAGGCTAAACAGTTCAGTTTGCAAAGCATGCAACGAGAGTAAACACAAATCTCTCGATATTGGAATTCTGTGGCTGCAATTACAATTTATTGCTTCACATATATTTATTTAAACACTGAATTTTCGAAATGTACGAACGCGAATATCTTCTGAATTGCTAATATTATCATAAAATTGATTTTATAACATTTGCTACCCGCAGAAGATTTTTTTTTTAAAGTTATTGACATTGGTCTAGAAAAACCTAAGTTTTCCGAAAAATTAATAAATTTTATTTACCTGCAAAAATATTTTTTGTTTTTTTTTTCATTTTAAATACGTGTCGTATTACTATTAAATACGTTTGTCGTCGCTTATAAGTAACCAATAACTTTTCAGTTATGACAATACGTGTCACGGTTTATTTATTTTTTTCAGGCCTAAAGTAAACTAGTGATAGTTGATATAAAAGTGACAAATTAAGTTGATGTTAGTATTTCTTCGGAGTAGCCTTTCAACATTATTAGTACGACCCCTATACAGTACAAGATGAAGATATAAGACGTGATGACGTTGAATTTCCTTTTGTTTGACGGAGCATGTTACCGTCTCAAGCATTAGCGACGGTAGCAATAAAGCCAGTGCCACACTCGGCAGCTTAACAAAAGATTTTGCTCTTCACGAGCACAAAGTTGAAAAGCCTCCGCACAGGCCTCAGTTCTACCTTCGAATCCTGTGAACACGGCTCTCCCGCTCAAAGACCTTTTTATTTCAAAAGAGACGCTGCGGTGCGCGTGCGAAAACTAACTTTGGCAGCTAGTAGGTGTAGTACCTACTCTTGAAATTTTACTGTGGCACATTGTACAAGAAAAAAAATAAACGCACTTTCTTCAAGTACTTTTATTTAACTTGCATATAAATGTTTGTTCGAGGAAAACTTTGCAACTCAATTTTGAAGCTGTTACTCAACCGATTGAGTTGCAGTTTAGGATACTGGTTCAGCATGACGATGTATGGGTAACTTTGTGACCTTTTTCTAAATCCGTCATGACCGCAATTGCAGGATGGGGTACCTACTAATTATTATCAATACAATATTGTTAAGTTATACGTTTTTACGTACCTCTAGGTAGTTTGGCAGTAACTCACAACGCACAAGGAATTGTCAAATATTAGAAAATTACAAAACACTGAGTAAGTTAAACATTGTACAGTCATATTATTTTGTTACTAGTGGAGAGAAAACAAACAAATCAGGAACAAACCTTTAGGTAGGTAAAGTCATACATCATGGTTTGAAAAATGAAGACATACAAATTAATTTCTTTTTACGCTTAAATTTTCCCCAAAATATCCCGGAACGAAAGTTGTTCAATTTTACAAGTACTTTGATGGTTTTTAATACAGACCAATAATGCTTAAAGTCTTTTTACATCGAGAATTTATTTCGAATATCTGAATTTAATGTTCAAGTAGATACGAAATAAGTTTTATTGTTTGTTGTTGTGCATTAATTACGCATGGAACGTGGAATATATTACCTGCCTTTATATTTTTAAGAGCTTATAACTAGCTACATCAATCTATTAGTGTATTAACAGGCAAGAAGTAATCTAGGTGACAAATTGTGATGCTTAAAGATTTTTAACGTGAATGTTTTTTTTTTCCAAATTGATTTAGACAATAATTTTGGATTATGTTAGGTAAATTATACATACACATAGAGAGTGCTATCCAAAAATAACTAGAAGTACATACTAAGTCTAGTAAGGTGGATTGAACTTTTTTAGACATATTTAATACTAGCTTTTACCCGCGACTCCGTCTGCGTAGCATGTCTTATAAAGAGAGATCTTTGTGGAATAGATAGTATTTTTTATTTTTTTTATTTTTAAAAGTTTCAAAAATGCTTATTTTTACGACCTTCTGTAATTCAGTTGGTCGGATACTTGACTTGTAATCGTGAGATCGCGGGTTCGACTCCGGCTACTGGACGTGTACCAATGGGACTCTTTTTGAGAGACTATGTACGCAACGCAACGCTCGTACGGTGAAAGACAACATCGTGATGAAACCCGCACATCGCAAGGTGTGAACTCTATAACGGCGATGGGCTCATCCCCTTTTTTTGTTGACGAGGGGAAAATCCTCATGGACACCCCGCCGCTATGGGGACGGCGACGGGGTAGTGTCAGACTTCTACTGACTCTGGTGCTGGGTGGTTCCTAGGCACCCAGAGGACAATCTTCAGGGCCCACCTAACGAGCGACCTGTGGGTTCCTCCTCGAGTGATTCGTCCACTCCAATACTCCTGTTCTACGGCGGAAACCGGATCGCCGGACCCCCAACACTATCAATTATATATGTATATTACACATAATAATGCACTACAATTGCCTCTGCTTATCCCACCTGAGGATTTTAAAGCGTGTAGTGTATTTTTTATACCGATCACAATTATTCAATGGTGCCGTGGGTCTGAAATGTATAAATTAAAGGAAATTGGAACATGTTTCAAGAGTAATCGACACAAGTCAAGTTTTCAAAGTCCTTGGAACTTCCACACGTTTCTTTTGTCCCCGTTACTTCACAGAAGGTGTAAGTACGTTGTGTTGGTAAGACAATGTGACGAATCCAGGTAAATTCAACACAGTTATTTTCTTTTACCGGTTTCTTGTGATATTCTGTTAAACTTTCTCGTTAGTTTTTTAAGTACGCACGTTTCTTAGGCAAAGACACAACTATTTGAATTTTTGGCCAAATATTTTGAAAAAAACTTTCAAATATTTTGAATAAAGTAGATATCAAATCAACATTGACTTTCGTGCATACATTCACGGCCGTAATTCCCAGAAGGTATTTATATTTATATATTTGATTCTTACAAATTAACACATTGGCGGACAGTAAAATAGACACAATAGATATTTTATTGTTATGACGCCAATAGGTGTTTAATGTCCGGGAAAGAGTTAAGGTAATTCAATTTGCAAGTACCCTGTTGTTCAGTGTCAGCGAAGGAGTTAATATTGCGAACACTCTAACTTAAAGCCTCAAGTAACATACAAAACAACAAAAGTTACCTATTTTTATATGTTACTATAACTGTAGCCTACATGGTCCACGATTGTACCTCCATTATATGTAAGACCTTATATTTCACTGTGGAAAAGCAATAAAATATCGAGTACTGTAGTGCAATTGTTGTAGCTATGTGCTGCGCCTACTCCTCACCTCGATACGTACATACCTTTCTAGCTTTCTCGCTCATGGCACTGTGGGCTGATAGAGACAGAGATAGTATCCTCTTCTTCGAACTCGTGGCGAGGATCCTCAGAATAAATAAAAGAATACACGTAGGTAATATGTAGTCGAGCATTGCAAATATAATTCACTACTCACACAAAAGCATTGCAGAAAGTGATGCCTTCATCGGCGGAGTATCTTTTAAAATATAATTCATGAAGGTTTTGTATACCACTCACATTTTGCTCACTTGTATGCCGTGAGTACAGTGCGCTACGAATGTTTAAAATAAAAAAATGCACAACATATTTTAATGGCGAAGTTCAAAGGCACTTGAAAAAGAAATTCCCACATTTCGAACTTAACAACTTCAACGAGGTTCTGTCAGTAGCTTAATTGGTGAAACTACTCTCTCAAATAGTGTAATCGGTGTTCGGAACTAATTGTGAAAACGAATACTGCAAGAGAAGTTTTAGAGAACCGAGGAAGAAGCTTGTTGAACAAAATTAATTAGGTAGAACAATCGACAGAATATCGTCTTAATCTTCCATTATTATATCTAATTAAGTATTATTCTGCGACGTTCGAAGATAGCATAAGTACCTTATTAATAATGTAAAGCTGATAGTTTTTTTTTATATTTACAAAAACGTAATTTTATTATTTACATTATTCGTTTAAATAAAGTGGTAGCTAGCTCCACAACAACAGGTTTCCATTTACGATCTAACCGTCTGTCACTTATCATCAGTAGAATCATTTGACTTTTCAAATTGTAATAGTTTCCTGGAAATGTTTAATGGGCAAAGTGTCACTTAACCTCCATTGGCTCGTGAAAAACATTAATAACATCTAAAACAACGTTTTAGTTATTTTTCTTTTAAAAATCCCCTAAACCATAGGTACAGTTATAATAAAGTAAAATTAAATATTTTACGTAACATTATATAAGTTCCCCTGCGACTTAATTTCAAAATCTAAAGTTTTTATTAAACACTAGTGGACTCGACAGACGTTGTCCTGTCTTAACTATTAATATGAATATAAAATTAGTGTAAACTTCAGGGTGGCCTGTGCCTAGCAGTGGATGTCACGATATATAAACTATCCTATCTCTTAAATTGGACGAAATTACATCTAAATGCCAACTTTTGTGAATATCGGTAGCCTTGGTGAAGAGTTCATTGGGAACAAACATCATGACACTGGATTTTTATATATATTAAGATAAGAAATCATAGAGATATTAATGGAATGATAAAGTGAAGTGATGTAATATATTCCGATTCTTAATTACTTTGAAGTCGACTGTACATAGTATGTGTAAATAACAACACGCTCATATGTATTTCATAAACAGTTGCTAGCCTTCTACCGCTCCAGAGTACGAAGGAAAGACGCACTGCTATTTCTTGAAATATTTATAAGTAATTCTCTAAAGAAAGGGTCACGTCAGACTTCCCTATTCACAAACCAACGAGGCTAGGCTTTTATGCACACTCTCTAATATTGTATAAAGAATGTACGTGACCCACGGAGTCTCTGTATGCAAAGACCTATTCGAGATTGACAACTCCAATGTGATTAGAACTGAACAAGTTTGAAGAAGACGAGCGAAGATGCGCGTAGAAAAGACAAGAAAAAATGAAGCACTTTAGTCCGCGACAGTACATTAGCATAGCTGTTGCATACCTCGTTGCACTATTTTATGTTGGTAGTACGTAAGTGAGCTCTTGAAAGCTAGACTTTGCAGTCGTAGATTGAAAATTGTAGTGTTTTATTATTGAAAAACAAGTAGATAAAAGGTAAAAGCGTTTACGCGAGCCAAACGTTTTGCGTCTACTTTCATAGCGCGAAACGCCAGGATGTGGAGTGACTTACCGCAGTCTGTGTTTTCTGCGCAGTATAGTCTGGAGGTGTTCAAGTCACGGGTAAATAGGTACCTAATGAACAAGTGTGCACCATCGTAGACCACATCTCTGCTTAACATCAGACAGGATGGTGGTCAAACGCATGTTCAATGCGTAAAAAAATGGTAAATATTCTGTTTCACGCGGACGGGGTCGCGGGCACAGCTAGTATATAAATTTAATTATTAATTTCAATTAAATATAAGCGAAGATTTACATACGCAGATCGATCTGGCAGTTTGGAATGCCGCTCCAGAACAAGCAAAGCACAGTATCCGTTGACTGTCTTCTAGATTTCAATTAGTTCGTCAAAGTCCAATATTAAGTTAAAAGTGACCTAGGAACGTATTGTCTCCAAAGATTATGCCCACCCCATTAAAGGATTCATTCGAAGATCCGAAATAACATTTTAAAGAAGCACTGACATTGTACTAAAAGTTTATACCGAGTATTTGCTCGACGTTTCGATACAGTTACATTTGTAATGTAGTAAGCTGAATGCTTATCTTTGGTTAATCCTGCGCCACAATACCCCGTATAAACTTTTAATAATAACCTTATTAACTTTTAATATTAACGTATAAAAATTGGCGTACCGAAACTCTAGAATCAGCTTAAAAGGGTATTTCAGAATCGCCCTGCAATTCACAGTTTTGAGTTTCATTCGAATCAGTATTAATTAAAAAAAAAAACAAATTTTGTCTTAGGCTTCTAGAACAATAATAAGTACTCAAGTGTCATTTTAACATAGTCTTTGGCACAAACACGATTAAAGCGAGGCTATGATAATTAAGCAAAGTACGGTGCTTTCAGAATACGGGCAATAGTGTCAAGGCCTATGCAATCAAAGGTTTACATGAATCGAGGCATGTATTTCATTTTGAGACTGGAAGTAAATGTCGTTTGATGCAGGTGTATTTTTTCTGTGCCACATTTATTAACATGCTTTTTGATGATACTTCATTAAGATGAGATGAATAATAAGATCAATAAAATCCGATAAGATAAGTTATTCGAAAAAATATACCTACCGAAAAATATTGTTACAAAGCATTTTTAACGAAAACTTTCTAAGAACTCAAATTCACAATATTTCGAATGTAAGACGATAGAACAAACATTTATGTCACGTCCTTTAAAAACGTTGAGTTATTTTACATCTTGTCAAATGGGCTTACAAGCTTAGTAAAGCACATCACACGAACCACTGCTTCTTACTTACACGCGCCACCTATCTCTGTTACACATCAAAGGGAATATTGTCTAGAGTTTAGAAAGGGCTAAGCCGAACCGATGTGGTCTCTTCCGTCCATGGCTTAATACAGAGGGTCTTATGATCTGACGGACTTTTTGTGAAACATTTGAATATACAATATTCCTACCTCCTTACTAATAAACTCTGTAACGTATAGCAAAATTATTACAGAGCTACTGAAATAACTGACTAGTTGAGCTTCTGTAATCCTTTGTTACGTACTAGTTGACCCGGCAAACGGTGTTTTTCCAATAAACATTATTATCATATGTGCTTCCCTGCTATTATTCTACATATAAGCCTACAATCTCCTTTCTCTATAGTGATTTAACGTAGTTTTAAAGATCTAAGCATACATAGGGACAGACAACGGTAGGCGACTTTTTGTTTTATACTATGTATTGATTAGACAACACCAATATAATACGTTTAGTCTTTTGAGTCATATTGTTTTAGTCTGAGTATTTTCTTGATCAGGTTTTCAAAATTGTCTGTAGTTTGGTTTATTATTAAGCAGTTTAATAATATCACCACTACTACCCAGACAATGCAGTAACTTTGAGTACGTCACACCTAAAACGTCAATAACATATTAATAACTTATACATGGTGATGAGGAAGCCGAAGCCACTGTTTCTATTTACCCTATTCATAGATTATTGGGGGGTGTCATAACAAGAGTCGAAATAAATTATAAAATTTTCTTAGTCGATAACATGTATATTTTGTATGCAGAAGTCATTTTCATCCTTTCTGAGCGTTCCTCCCGTAAAAATGTAATTCTACAGTGTGTATACAAACAGTGGCCTCCGGCTTCAGTACCTTATCACGCTGTATAGTAATGTAAGGTTCCCACAATTGTGCACTTTTGCTCCAATGTTTACAAAGTACAAAGAGGTGAGCACTAACTGAGTTTCCTCCTCGGCCACGGTTGGCTGGTTGGATGACCCCACTTGCACTGAAATCCCAGAGGTTTGTCGCAAATCGAGGCGGCCGCAGCCCCTGTTTCATCTCGTCTCTCTTTCATGATTTTCCAGACAGATGTTTCATGTTGAAGGCGAGTTTATATTTCGAAGGCTGCATTTTTTATGCGCCTGCAGTAGGTACCTCTGGAGTTGGTTATGCAAAAGCTTGCTGAAATATGTAGAATATAAAAAAATGAAATGGTTTAGCTCCCCCTCAGGCTTTCGATTCTGGATAAATCTTAGGTTATACTCGTAGGTATGAACACTGCTCCAGACATTGACCGTTCTTATATACCTACAACTGATATTGTAATAATGTCAGTGTTATTGCATTGGCTTAGAATAAAAAAGGTAACAAATCACAACAATGTCTATTTTATTTTTCAAATATTATGTAATTTTGTTATTTCTTCTGCGTAATATCCCAATTCTCAGTTGTATAGGTATTTATAGGTTCTGTAGATAATACCTTAATGTATTTTAAAAGCTCTTATCCAATGTTGTACGGATGGAATCTTGGAACTCAATTTTGGAGCAGATTTCGTCAACCGATTGAGATGAAATTTTGTAAACACGTTCAGTTCACGGCAATGCTTTGTTTGGTGACGTCTCTCTGTATCCAATATGGTGGACTTTTTGATCAATTTAAATAAAATATTTCTATTCATCTAAGAAAAGCCACAGGAATTTGATAGAACGTTTTGTGACAAGGGTGAATCATTTATCATCATTTAGAACCTAGAAATTAAAACATTCCAAAAATCATGTTATAACACTTCGATACCTACCATTACTTACGGATCATAGACTTAATTTGTTCTGGGCACGTGTCGGAACAAACTGCCAACATACAAAACTGATTTTCTGCTACTAATTCCCAAAAATACCTGAACAAACTTTAGTTAGTCTTCTTTAATTATTCAGTGTAATAAACTCAAGTGTAAATTCCCCTCACTTTGTGAATACCGACGAAGGCAGCGGCGGCGGGCGTCTAGTAGGAGATTAATTAATTCCTCAAGAAATAAGGTTAATCTTTCATGCTTCAGCTACTTCAGGTACTGAAGGGAATATCTCTTTAATCACGGCAACCTGTAGTCGTGAGTCGAGACAGTATGTCGCAGTCGATACGCCCTCATGACGTTGGCGCGGACTGCAAACTAAGACACTACGAGCGATGAAACAGAATTGACAACATTTCATTTTTCATAAGCTAGTAAAAGGAAGAAACCGTTTCGGTATTTCCGTTCCAGGATGCTGTACAAAACAAAACAGTTTTTTCTGTGTATACGTTCGGAGAAAACTAAGAACATATGCGGGATGACTCAATATTGTTCACCGGGTACATTGGTGCGAATATAATTAAAGACAAGACAGTACGTGCCTTATTTCACGAGTTTATTTAAAAAAAAATAGTTATTATATTTAAATGAATTTACATTATACGCCGTAATAGCAGAATAATAATAATAGATTTTTTTATCAATGCACTAATTATTATGCACACAGCAATGACGTCACATGTCGCTTACGTAAACTGATTTAATTTCATTGCTCCGATGAGTGACAGAATGATATAATGATGCAAACAGACGCACACTAAAATATAATCAATATCTCATGTTTTGCCAAAAAAATTGCCAACCTACTAAATTGGTTACATAAACCCACTTAGACCCGTATTCTTTAACAGTAAGCAAACACAGATCTCTGCTCGAGTAAGAAGTTACTTGAAGAAGTAAAGTCGCTGAGATGGTGTAAAAGAGGCGATTGATTGAGAGACCGAGTACTGATTGTTGTTTCAGAGTGAATTAAACAAAATAATACGCAAAATTATTCGTTTGGCTAAGCTCGAAAAATGATTTTGAACCTGAAAGCTTATGTAGGTTGTATTTATGTTTATATGGCACCCACGGTATGTCTCCTTCCCGTAGCTGTTATAAATAAAAATAATAATAAATATTTTGCAACAACACTCACGTTACCTCCATCCCATGTTAAGTAGCTAAAGCACATTATGGAATTCAGACAATGAAATATACAGACTTAAATACATTTGTTTTCTACAAACACAAACTTATATAAATAAAACATACAAACACATCCAACAAGTACTTAAAAGCTCATCGCCTAAGTACCTGTCAGTGGTGGGAATCGAACCCACGACCTTACAGAACAGAGGCAGACGTGCTGCCCATTACACTAACGGGCCAATAAGCTCAATTCACTCACGTTCCCTACGTAAACTTGATAGAAGCTTTCGTTCCTTGTTCTGAGACAGTAAAGAGTCGCGAGACGTTAACTTGAGCCACACAATCTCTCTTGCTCGCACGCATAACGAATTAAAGAGACGATATACGCTATACGCCGTGTACACACAAAGCCTGTCCATTTACACGTCCTGTCTAACACAGGATTATTAATGGTGTTCTTAGTAGTTTTTCTTTGTATTAATAGGATTTCATACAGCGTACATTGTGGTGAATTACGAGTTGATCGGGGTTCTAGAAATTATTATAGCACATAATTTGGTGGTAAAACAAAGTAACTTTAATGTAAATATACCTTTTAGCTGAAATCACTGTAACGTATTTGTACTATCTGGCGGTGTTACTCGTAGTTTATGCTGTGTCCATGGTAATCAATACATAGTATAAAACAAAGTTGCCTCCCGCTATCTGTCCCTATGTACACTTAAATATTTTCTTTAGTTGATAGATTCTTGAGGAAAGTTCATATGTATCATCTATATATATAATATAAATGAATTGCTGTTCGTTAGTCTCGCTTAAACTCGAAAACTGCTGGACCGATTTGGCTAATTTTGGTTATGAATTATTCGTGCAAGTCCAGGTAATGTAATTTCGGTGGTTTTTGGTGTGTCGTGCTTCATACATTTCCCTGAATTACAAAAATCGCGGGTTCGCGCTGCTCCTACCGCGCACGCCCCGCTTTTAGTGTGCCGGAGGCATAAAGTTCACATGCCTTGTGTATTCGGGTTGCATTACGATACCTTAACCATGAGCGTTGCGTAGCTTTCATAGGCTGAGAAAAAGAGAGTACAGGGCAGCCAGTCCTCGAACCTTCCTATCGCGGACCACAGGCTTCTATCACTATTTATCAACAGACGACTCGTAATCCGTAGACAAAACATGAAATTCAGTACCTATCCTAAGTAATAGATTAAAACAATATGACTAGAGAAATTGTTACCGAACAAAACAATCAATTAGTAATACTTTAGTTGACACAAACCACTGATCCGGCTCACAGCTAGCTACTTAATAGGGGAAACTGTACGAATATTGGACAGTGCTCAAACATGTAAAATCAACATGAGTTATAAATTGATTTTTTCATTTCTATGTAGGTTACGCGGTAATACGCTTTTGCTTTAGTAATATAACCTAAATTTAATTGAACATTTAATACAAATTGTCACTGAGATCTAATTATTAATTATTAATTGTGAATAATAAATTGACCTGTACAATAAATCATCAATACATTACATAATACTAATATAATATTTAATATATACGGTCGAATTGACAACCTCCTCCTTTTTTTTTAAAGTCGGTTATAAAAAAATAGCATAGTATAATAAAATATTGTAAGCATAGAAACTATCAAATTGTCCATTATAATTTAGGAAACGATATCTACCTACATTCAGAATCACGGAGGTAAGTAATATTTTTGGAGGTTTAGGCAAAAATATTAAGTAAACATAAGATTTGTTTTAATCGTAATACTCTTATTTGTATCGATATTTGACATTTTGACGGATAGCTATCACTGACCCAGTCGGCTCTCCCCTCCACCGTGCATACCCCGGCTCTCTGTTAAATTGTTCATCTATTGTTTCTCCCATATAGCCGTGCCGTTCACTACCTGTAAACGCTAAACAATTCTTTTGTAAAACCACTCAAGTGTCCCATGCCTGTAGCATTTACCCTAAGTATTTTCGGTGGAAATCTAATATCTTATCGGAAATCTTGTTCCTCCGAAGAGAAGGGTACCTAAGTAATAAATCAACAACCTCCAGAACAGTCTTGATACAAGAGCTATAAAGGCCCTTGTACACGGTGACTTTGTAGCAATACAAATACGAAATACTAACCAATTCCAATCCAACCAATCTATTTATCAAAAGCCTTTTTTATAGTGATGAAATCCGTAATGATAGGATAATCCGTTGTATGGGCACATATTATGGTATGCTGGGTTAACCGACCAACTAAAACCTCACGACGATTACTTGTACGTCATTATCAGGATCGCCACATACGCTCCGCTTAACCTTTACCGGCACAGTTACACTGAAGCGTATGTGAAAACAGGTACCGCACACATGCTACGGTGCAGGTACACCAGGCCTACAAAGGTAACCTCTCCAGTACACCGTGACGCGTGTTTAAACGCGTAAACTTTAGCTACTACATTCAATTATTGTGGCATTTATCAGAATTAAGGCAACGGGTGAATAGGTACCTAATAAACAAGTGTGCTCTATCGTAGACCACATTGCTGCTTAACATCAGGCAGGATGGTGGTCAAATGCTTGTTCTTATTATAAAAAAACGTACGTCAAGAAAGGCTCGACATAATGAGGAGTTTTCTAAAAAATCAATATGTCAATGATAATGAGAAACGAAAAAGATGCAACGATCTGATCGTTCAACATCGGACATTTGTGGATTTTTTTTAAAGAAAACTTCTCCTTATTATACTCTATTATTACTCTCCTTATTATACTACTATGCTTGTTTTCGTTTGTTACAACAAATAAGTCTTGTGATTTCTTCGTTGGAGCCCTGTTCTAGGGGGGCTAAGTAAGTAAGGGATGATAAAAACCGAGCGAATTTAATAAAAATATAGAGTTAAATTACTTACATAAGAGTTAACAAGTCACTCTCAAACCTGCATTTTTCCATGTTTGCTAATAACTGGGTCCGTTATTATTTAATACACTGTATTGAATTTGTAACATCTACTATAAAATTGTGGCAATGCAATAAAGTTATCAAGTATTGCACCAGCTTTCCATTTTCATGTATTAGTTTTAGTATTGACTCTATCAATGAGCAATGATAAAATTTAGACGAACTAGTCATTTTATTCACCGTAAGACACCATGGTAAGGCATCTACGTCTGTCGTGCTATGTAACTTTGTTTACTTGATCTCGTTTCCCAATAATTACTACGCCACAATGGGTCAAATAAGTAACATTTTAGTACGGTTGTAGTGTCCGATAGGAACAGACTTGTCTCGCGGATCATTATGTTCTATGTTTGTTGTTGTTGTAATTAATCAATCCAGTGATTTGCGTAGGTTTGTTTCGTATTCGAGAGCACAATTAACAAGCTATAGTACAACTATAGTACCTATCACACAGGAGATTTAAAACTTGATCATCTGATATCAAATTACTGCAATCTAACTGTTCCCCGCGCTGTTACCGACGGAATTTCGGGTTAAAATAATTTGCAATATCTCCAAGAATCGATATAATATGCGTACTAAGTTTCATGATGGTCGGTTAAATAGTTTTAGCGTGAAAACGTAACAAACTTACATTAACATTTACAATTTTAATAGGATTGTATTTATTATTCGTTATACTAATAACATGTAACTTCACGACATACCAAGCATCATACTGCTCGTCGACTTTTGTTCTTCGCTTACAAATTGTAGTTGTGGCGAACAAAATTAATTATAAAATAATGTACCTATAGTTTTGGATGTTATCTGCACAACTTTGGCAGACATTGTTGTTTCGTGCTTCAGGGCTCTTTTGTAAAGCATTGGTACCGTACAGTAATATTATACTAGGAGATTTTGTTTGTTTGATTGAATTTGATATAATACAGAATCAAATTTAGAATATCTACGAGGGTCATGCCAAAAGAAGTTCATTTGATCTCTATGGTCATTTGATCGATACTGTCCAGTGATACATTGTAAAGGTAGGTTATTTGCTCATAAATTCAAATATGGAGCACTCGAAATATCTTAGGATTCCTTCACACACTTCTGCTAGAACACTTGACTATTTCAGCTCAAAAAACTCTGCCCAACCCGCCATATTCCCCCGACCTAGCCCCTTGCAATTTTTTCTTATTTCCCAAAATTAAAGAAAAAATAAAAGGAAGGCGATTTGAGAACAAGGAAGGTGCCCTGGCTGCGTATAATTATGAAATTTCTGAGGTGTCTAAAGAAGAGTGGTCATCGGTATTTTCTAAGTGGTTCAAACGGATGGAAAAGTGTAAACGTGGTCACGGTGACTACTTCGAAAAAAATAGATAGCTGTAATAAAGAATAAAGTCGGTAACTTTTGAGTATCTAATTTCTTTTGGCATGACCCTCGTATGTATATAAAACTCACTGACGGATTCATTCATCAATGACTCATCAACGCCTAACCCAAACCCTTCACCATACAAACCTGAAATTTCACAAGGATTCTTTTTATGATGTTTACGTGAGACAAAGAAGAATTATCCCCGAACAGTGTACAAAGAGGGAGGTTTATATAAGGAAACTTTAATTTTGCAAATATGGGTCTTAAACTTGGTGGTAGTATTTTTTAATACAAATTAATACTGCAACTGCGCGAATGAAGTCACGGAGTATCCACAAGTATCCAATAAAATTCTGCATATCACTTTATGTCTGAGTGATTGAGGCAACATAATACACACATCCAAAGTGTCTAGGGTTCAAGTACATTTTAGAAGATTGCAATCAAGAATATATTTTACAAAAACTGAATTCATTCATAATTTATTCAAAATGTGGTGATAAGTCATTGATAGAGGCATGGGGCATTAGGTAGGAGGCCAATCCAGAAGATTAGATTTGATTTAAATAAATTAGATTTTTATAGAGCTAAAAATGTTCTTGATACCTAGACACTTTTTATGTGTTTATATTTGATTGTTGAAACACACACAATTTCCGAACAAAGAATCATCATCATCATCAGCCCATATTTTTCCACTGCTGGACATAGGCCTCTCCAATTGCACGCCACTGTGATCTGTTTTCGGCTTCTCGCATTCAGCAGAATCCATCCAACATCCAGAACAAAGAATAAACAAATCAAAACACACAAAGTATTCTGAACAGTGCTCTGTTACGTCACTATTCTGCGTCTATTTTTGAGTCTTCGGAGAACTTTGGCCTGTATTCTAAAACAATAGTTACTTCACTTGATCACAGTTTGTCCCTTTTACACAAATACAATAAGAACGGGACAAATGTTACTTGAGGAGAGATCTGTGCTTCGGAGTTTGAAAATACAAGCGTTAGATACGTCAATATTGACATATTACTAGATCGGACCCTCGTCAAGGCTTAGGAGAAAGCAAACTGACAGTGACCATAATGTCTGTCCGGACCTTGAGCACAGCTTCCGTTTAAGGCAGATATTATTTCGTTCCAGTTTCCTTATAAAGAATTTGAAACTGTGTTAGGGTTTTATACATTATTTAAAAAAAAATACACTTCACGCCTTTAATCCCAAAGAGGGGTCGGCAGAGGCACTTACTAAAGCAAGTACCCACGGTATTGATATTTATGGCTTGGATTAATTCGAGACATCTACTTTAGTCGAAGTAAATTCCGGAATAGATTGAGTTTAGAGTTATACCCATTATTTTGAAATGACGTAATATGTAAAACAATTTTAAAATTCAAACACACGTCACGGCCTACTAAAGTTAATTAAGTACTACTTTATAATAGTTTATTTTCCAACATTACAATTTATATTTCCTTTTATTTAATAATGCCAACATTTTAATAATTAAAATATAAATGTGAATTGAACTATGCATTTGTGTAAAACGACTGCAATCGGAAAGTCGAAACAAATATTAAAAAATAATATTAATTCATTTTACGCGATAAATATCATCAGTTTGTATTGTTGGTAATATTATTATGCGACTTTAAAAAAAATTGTCTTACTCAATTTGACCCTATATACTCATATTATGATTTTTTAAGTTCCTTCGCGGATTTTTGTTTTTTTTGTGGAAAGAAGATATTTACAAGATAGTT
Organism: Conopomorpha cramerella; assembly: GCA_012932125.1. NCBI lineage: Eukaryota > Metazoa > Arthropoda > Insecta > Lepidoptera > Gracillariidae > Conopomorpha > Conopomorpha cramerella. Next base: position 23,006 of record SJJU01008527.1, on the reverse strand, counting down.
CCATGGATAAACAAATCAGGGTTTCGGCAAACCCGATCATCATCATCAGCCCATACTTGTCCACTGCAGGACATAGGCCTCTCCAACTGCACGCCACTGTGATCTGTTTTCGGCTTCTCGCATCCAAAATTCGCTTCTGTCAAACGGAAAACCCGATAAATCTTTGTGGGCGGGCGGCTGGTGCTTTTAAATGTGAATAAATGAAATTCTACCATTAACACAGATTTTACCTCATTCCTTAATTCACGTTGTTTTTCCCGACACGGTAAATCCCCGATGAAAATTACCTAAGGTATCTTCCGCCGACGATAATAAAAGGCGGAAAATATCCCTTTTTTACCTCCTACAGTAACATGGGTAACAAAAGATAACCGAATCATTAATGTGAGTGTATAACAATAGCATAGGTAAGTCTGAATACTTACATTATATTTTCCTATTTAGCTTCCTGTAAATACCGCTTTCTGGATATTTTCTTAAGAAACGAAAGAGAAAATAAGTAGGTAGGTACGTATTACATACACATACACTCACACTTACACACAGTATACACTTACATTTACGCTTCACATAGATAAACTCGTTTATTTCCTTTATTAATTTTCAGTTTCTATTGCACTGTATACCTCTACATTATAATATATCGTAAGTTTCATTAACTTTATATACGAAAGAGCGGGACCTTCTGATACAGGCATTAATGCTTACAAGAAAGTCTCTTACCTAATAGACATAATATGTAACTTTAGTTAATGGAAATAAACATTTTTGTATTGTATAATTTGTCAATATGTAATACCAAATATAGGCACTGAGATTTCTTTGAAAATTACACAATTGTACCATGATATATACAATCTAGAAAAGCTCATTTACGTCGCTCTGGTCTGCCAGGGGGAAAGTCCGAAAATAAATACATACGCAGATCAATTCTTAGAAATGAATAACAGGACAAACTACATATAGGTATACATTTAAAAAAAAAACAGCTAGAGAAACGAACCTGGTTGTTTTTAAAAAAACTGACACTATTTCTATTTAGAGCTCGACTGCCTTAAGCAGTAAATGTTTCTACGATACGATTTGATTTCTAAAATGAATTGAGATGAGAAAAAGTTACTTACGTATTCAAAAGTTGTTGATTTGGACGGTCCGTTTATACGCAGTATATCCTATTTCATAGAAAAAGTCCAGACTATACTAGAGCTATAGTTAATATTTAAACAGTCTTCAGGTATCCTATCAGATTCACATCTGGAAGTTAAGCAATGTCGGGCACGGACACTTAATAGATGGGCATCCGTTTCAAATCGTTTCATTTTCAGCGTTTCCGGTAACCTCTGACGTTATCTCGACAGCAGTCTTAGTAGCTGAATTATAGCTTCACAACTGAAACAGACTAACTGGGCACTGGCTTTATGTATATACAGGTTCGGACCTGTAACACGAGCAAAAACATGTAGTTTAGATTAATTCGAGACATCTACTTTAGTGGAAGTAAATTCCGGAATAAATTGAGTTTAGAGTTATACCCATAATCAATTACTATTAATATTGCGATTTTATTGTCATGTTAACAAAATTTCAGCGAAAAGCGTTTTGCAACGAAAGGAACGTCCATTGCCTATGTGCAAATTTTATCAGAGAACACGTGTTTTTATGTCAATTTTGAACGTCTAACAGTACTAGGTAGATGTAGATGATACGGGGCGTTTCCGCAGCTCGGCGTCCAATGCGCCTATTGGACGTGATTGCGCTAATCCTACCACTCCAGGACCTCGAGCAACTGAAACCCTTTGTGTTCTTGACGATCTACTACAACGATCTACGGCCGTCTGGACCTAGTTGGGTCGCCCTGTATCTTTCAACATCCTGGCACTCGAGTAGGTTCCAGTGTCTCCGCTACCTCCATGCATGCTCTGCACAGTGGGCTGTCTGTAAATCCCAAATTAAAAAGATGGTTATTTAATAGCGAGTGGTTTGTGTGGATGCAATCGCGATGCCATAGCGCGTACAGCCAAGAATCCACGTTAAAACATGTATGATATGGGTCTCGTGATATGGCCAGTTGTTTATGAAATACGGGATAACCAACAGCAGTCATCATCATCATCATCATCCCATACTTGTCCACTGCTGGACATAGGCCTCCCCAATTGCACACCACTGTGATCTGTTTTCGGCTTCTCGCATCCAGCTTCTGCCAGCCATCTTGCGTATATCATCAGTCCACCTTGCCAGAGGGCGTCCTACACTCCGTTTGCCGAGACGCGGTCTCCACTCGAGAACTCGTTTTCCCCAACGGTCATCGGTTCTACGGCAAATATGGCCGGGCCACTGCCACTTCAGCTTGCTAAAACGATGAGCTATGTCGATGACTTTGGTTCTCTGTCGGATCACTTCATTTCTGATTCGAACCAACAGCAGACGGATACATAATACCCATCTACGCTGGTGGGACATATTATATCAAACAAGAATGTTTGGCTGGTTGGAATGTAGGGCTAGCATCACTACTGTGTCGCGTTTCAAACACGACTAGACTAACGTAGTGATGCTATCACAATGGGCTTAAATTAACACCATTGCCACTCCACACGAACCATGTAAGTAATATATCAATGAGATGTGAGTGAAATGAGACGGAAATTATTCCACTTGAACTGGACACAAATCCCCGAAATCTCGACGCACGAGCCAGCTGTGTGCAAAATTGAGTGCATACCTATTCATTTGTACAAAATCTCGGTTGGCCTGATTAGCATGTGCATAAAGTAACGAACTTAAAAAAAATGGCTTAATGAATGAAAGGATATATATTATTTATTAGTAGTCATGCTATTGTTCAATAAACTCTTACGCGCCCAACATAGCCGATTAGTCGCTCTTATCGGTAATTTAAGAAATAAACTTGGTATATTTACGTCCCCTACAAGCATGGAGTAATTGCCAAATTCTTTCGATAAACGTGCTTACTTATTTTTATTTATTTAATACTTTATTGCACTAAAATTGTACAAAGGCGAACTTAATGCTACCAAGCATTATCTTCCAGCTAACCTTGGGCTATGCGGTGTGGTTAAGGTGGCCATATGTTTGAGGAAATAATGTTCCTTACAACATAGTTCTAGGAAAAAACATAAACATGCTGTACACAAAACATACACATACACATAATTATATAATATACTAGAAATATATAATATATATATATACACACATCCATACATATACATACAATATTCACACACATACATACTTATCAGAATACAGAATACATATCATACAACATTGAGTTTCACTCTTGTTTCCTCAGATAGTTACTTACGGCGTATTTATGGTGATTACGATGTAGGTACCGTCATCAACCTCGATGATGAATTAGAAGTTATTTTATGCTACGTTTCAATAATTAAAAGGCAATTGATAAATGGTTATATAGCAAAACCTCTAAAATTCGGTTCACATCCGAATTTTAGTAATATTTTGTAAGTATTAACACACGATTCTGATATTACGTTATATTATATGTAGAAACCTTCTTCTAGAATCACTACGTAAGAAACCGCATTAAATCCGTTGCGTAGTTATAAAGATATAAGCATGAATAAGGACAGGCAGCGGATATAAACTTTTATACCATGACTGTATTTCGTAATATATACGTAACCTCTCGAATATTTCCGATATCCATTAGACATTACTTCACAACAGAAGTCATAAGGGCCCTTACGAATGAAATATGAACTCCACTTACAAGTGCTTAATCACTATTGAATCCTGACTCAGAATTTCTCTTTATTTAGAAACCTCTCACAGCACTTTGAAGGGTAGCAGAAAAATATTTGAGAGTCGAGAGTGAGAGAAATCTAAATATTAGCGACAAGCAGCTACAGTAATGCTGGATACAGACGTTTGCCCGCATGTTTGTCGACCTCTAATTATGAACACTGAGTACAGGCACGGTCACTGAATCTTACACGCAACAAACATAGAGCTTCACCTCTAAGACAATTACACGTTTACTCAGAGCAATATTTTATGGTAGTAAAGTTTCAATGTCTAGTGATTCACGGCCAAACTGGACCAACCAATGGCATTTCAAGATGATCTTTTATCGGGTAAAGAAAGCTTAAGTGATAGGTATCAATGTAAAGTGGTATTTCATGTAGAGAAATGTCAAATGTCTAGTGGCACACGGCCGAAGTGACCTAGCCATTGGCATATGAGGATGATCCTTTATTGAGTAGGGAATGCTTAAGTGACAGGTGTCAAGGTAAATTGAGAATAGTGTAGGGTAGCATTGCCATCAGCCTGCGTATTCCCGTCACGTCATAATTACAACGCAGCGACCACTCTGAATGGCTGTCTAATGACCAAGTTTTTTACTTCATAAAGAAAGTTTTTTGTTCAACGGCACATCAACGCGCTGAAATTCAGGGTCCCCCCCCCCCTTCCCGAGTTTTTTACGCGAAAGCAATTTAAATTAAAATAAAGTTGTTAGTGAAGTTGTTACAAAGTCGGAGCCGTTTTGACAAAACGTTTTGTTCAACTACCGCCCGGTTTTGGGTCGTTATTGAAACTTGTAATTTTACTTACTTATTGCATTTAATACAAAGGGCATTGTTTTAGGCTAGTTTTTTAAACGACTTGAATAAAGGAGGATGTTTTCAATTCAGTCCTTTATTTAACCACCGACGCAAAAAGAGAGGTATAATATAAGTTTGAAATTTGTGTCTATTAGTATGTATGCCTGTCTGTTGCATAAAGTTTTTTTTGTTTTAAAGCTGATTTGATCGAGCGTGTTCTTAGCTATATTTAATCAATATCGGTTCACGCACTCAAAAGTTGTTGAGGTTGAAAGTGGGGATAAAAAGTCGAGTTTATACAAATATGTTCAAGTGGGGTATTAAATGAAAGGGAACACGGAACATTTCGGTGGGTATCCTCAGGTAAATATGAAGTTTCAAGAGTCAGTAATTACAATGGAGACAAAATCTATACTAATATTATAAAGCTAAAGAGTTTTTTTGTTTATTTGAACGCGCTAATCTCAGGAACTACTGGTTTGAATTGAAAATTTATTTTTGTGTTGAATAGACAATTTATCGAGGAAGGCTTTAGGCTATATAACACGATGCTGCAACTATTATGAGCGAAGAAATAATGGAAAATGTGAAGAAGAAGGGGAAAATTATTCATCCTTCAGGGCTTCCGTTGCGTGCGCTGCGAATATAATGTATATTGGCGAAACAATGTTTGCCGGAGTAGCTAGTATTAAATAAACAACTACCATATCTTTCCAATAGTTTACCTAAGGATATCAGAGAAGAACCAAATAAAACCATTTCAAATAAACTTAGAAAAACTGCAGGATATAAATTGCTAAAGTTTACCTAAACCGTAGTTAGGGACTCCAGGTCCTGCAGACAAACTGTGAAAACAATTTCGTGGGACTTAGTTATTCTAATTTCATTTGATCTGTTTTGTTAGACTTGCCGGAGTCTGTGTTTCCTGTGCAGTACAGTCTAAAGGCCTTCAAGTCGCGGGTGAATAGGTATCTAATGAACAAGTGTACTCCATCGTAGACCACATCGCTGCTTAGCATCAGACAGGATGGTGGTCAAACGCTTGTTATTGTGTTTTAAAAAACTCAATATTGTTCACCGGGTATAGGCGTGAATATAATGAAAGCCAAGCTCGAGCTTACCTTTGTGATTATACTCGAAGTTTCGACGCAATGGGCATACAATGATAAACAACAAATTCATCATCATCATCATCAGCCCATACTTGTCCACTGCTGGACATAGGCCTCTCCAATTGCACGCCACTGTGATCTGTTTTCGGCTTCTCGCATCCAGCTTCTGCCAGCCATCTTGCGTATATCATCAGTCCACCTTGCCTGAGGGCGTCCTACACTCCGTTTGCCGAGACGCGATCTCCACTCGAGAATTCGTTTTCCCCAACGGTCATCGGTTCTACAACAAATTTTTAATATTTTACTGATTAATGTCGATTTTTTTTTCTTTAAAATTATTAGGTGATATTTCCACTTACATTGTGTCTTTTTAGACATACCAGTGGGAATAAGCATATTTTTTAGCTTTTTGTATATTTATTACAGGTCACGATGTTGTCATGACGGGCACGTAAGGTTCCGAAAAGTTCATTTTAATTTACATCTCTTTACTTTACGCAGGCAATATTTTTCCTGTTTCTGTCATTAAAATTTCGTTCAGTGTGTCAATGACAGTAGGTAACTGAAATAAAAATATACAATACCTACTCAACTTTTACAACGTGACAATTGCATGATCCATAAATTAGTGTGAAGCTTACAATTCTTTTTTAATTTTTGATATAAGATTTCTTGGGGTTGTTTGGTATCTTGAGCCAAGTGACTTTCTCGAGTTTCGCCAATGTTTTTAAAGTATGTCTGTCTGTATGTATGTATGCATGTGTGTATGTATGTATGTATGTATGTACATATGTATGTATGCGTGTATGTAAGATTGTGATTATTTACCTTTATTGTCTTCGATTGGGATGTCGATTGTTTTTGCCTACCCCTCTCGTGGCGTGAAGCTATGTAGGTACTAGGTACATATGCAAGTAAAATTACGTAGTCAAATCACGCGACAAGCTTTTGTAAAGTACTAGTTGTCCCCGCAAACATTTATTTTGCCGTAGAAAGATTTATACCTCGTGTAATGGAAGAAATACCCCTTTTAAAGAAAGACCAAAATTAGCGAAATCAGTCCAGCCGTTCTCGAGTTCTAGCGAGACTAACGAACATCAATTAATTTTTATATAATAGATAGATAAATAGTGTAATAGCGTTATATGTTGATGGTAAAAGTATTAAAGTTAAAATTTATTTTATTCTTTTTAGAGCATGTAAAAAAAAGCATAATAAACAAGGTTTTTTTTATTTTTATTTAACGTTGTAGGAAGTTAGAACAGCTCTAATCCACTGTTAGTATACGTCTCCTAACCTGGACAAATGTATGCTAAATACGGACAAACCATTCAAGTTTATAAACGTCAACTAGTTAGTCCACGTTTTAACTTTGTATGAATACGACGGTTAGTCCCTCACCGTGTTGAATAACAATATAACCGACATACTAAAAAAAGACCTACGGCTGTTAATTAAAATTTTAATTGATTAATGTGTAAGAATCAAAAGAGCTGGTCCAGGTGGAAGTCTGAAACAATCGCAATCGAGTTGCGAAATTCATAAAATATGGTGACGTGACACAGACAATTTTCAATTGGCCGCCAAAATGTAAAAAAGCAAATGAATGAAAACAATACTTTCCATTTTCAAAATTTTTATTAATTTTTTTAGTGTAATATTTTCATATGACCAGTTCTAAAAACTTTCAGTGTAACTAATTATCTATGTAAAACCCTACCGCTGTCTCTGCCGTTATGACGTATTCATAACGATACTCCATGAAAAAAAAGGGTATTGTACATGTTATATAGAAAAGCTGACGTACTCGTGTACGAGTATAATGTATTATTCAAGCCATTGGATGGATTACAGGATCAGCACCGTGTCCACGTGGTGGTCTGGGCTTACTTGATAAGAAACACGTGCCGCTGCTGAGTAAGATGATAACTTGGCATGAATGAGTTATTGTTTAATCTCCCATGATATGTTAATGTTACATGCAAAAATGATTAATTATTTATTTCCATTCACGACCTCGCTGGTGTGGTGGTTAGCATATCTAGCTAGACCTCCAGATATTTCGTTGTCTCATTTCTATGTTTTCTCCACTTTCCATATGTTCCCTTGCAACTAATGCTTTTTTTATATCAGGGAAATCCCACCACCACCCAAGCCTTACCTGCCTCTCGGTGGACGGGCCATTCTCTGGAGACGTGCGCGTCTACTTACTTTTGCCTCTTTTCAACGCACACGCTTTCTTGACTCCATACAAGTTATCTTTGTCCATCCCTGTTTGTTGCTAACTCTACCCCTTAACTCTACCCTGGGGCATGACGGACACATTACGGAGACTGCGCGTCGGGTCCTCGTCGCGTTCTGCAACTGATGTTGTTTGAATACTCAATTGTATGATCCCGGTTTTGTTCCTAAAAACTGTATTTGAATGCATACAAATAAACTTGTGTAAATTAGCCGTGTGGTGACGGCGAATAGAATACATGTGTCACCACCCCAGCCCAACTTTTCCGGTCATGGGGGTCGTAAGAGGCGACCGAGGGAGCTCTCCAGAGAACGGGCAGCAGCGCTCTCTGTGAGTTAAACCACAACACCACTGCGATCGCCAACACGCCTGCCAAGCGTGGCGATAACTGGCATTTCACCCCAAATGACGGATCTCATTGGGGGAGGCCCTCGTCCAGCAGTGGACGTTATGTGGCTGATGATGAAATAAACTTAAACCTCGGCCTACGGACATTTGGTAGACATCCCTCCTTTTATAATTGTAGTTCTGAGATAACTAATAGTAAATTTTCAAAATAATGTAATACCCTCACATGCCTTAATTTAGTTAATCGCTGAAGCACAGACGGTACCAATATGTTACAGTGGCCACATCCATTTACCAGGCGGATGTAGCCAGGCCCTGATGCCCGGCAATATTTCCACTTCGCTGCCGAAGATAATCCCTATTTTTCACAACGACTTTGGCTAAAAAACACTTCGACCTACTTCCATTAAAACGGAATGTGTACAAACGAATCCCTACTACATACAAGCCCGATAAATATAGATAGAATAAAACAAAATTTTGAACTTTTAACTCAAATTGGTTAAATTTCTTTAAGTTCTAATTACTATGTTTCATTGAGTCGAAATACGTTTTAAAAAAATGTGTATAAGGCCGAACAACGAGCAACTTAAGCTATTATTTTTCTCGTAATTAAATAAAATTTCATTTAAAACTAATAGGAACTTTATTTATATTCTTAGCTTAAACACTCTCTCTTCCTATCCTATTTCGGGATTATATTATGTTTTGATCCTGATTGACGGACTAAAAGTGATACCATGTTAGCAAATTTCTACACGGGAATTAAGGAAATGAGTAATGTATATACAACCAATAGAAAAGCTTAAAGATATATCGTGAATTGAAAGGAAAAAAAATATAAATATTTTTGGATCGACGATTTCGTGGGTGGTTATTCTCTCCACGAGCATTTTGCATTGCAAACATCAATCAAACTAATCTTTGGCGGAATAAGCACGACTCTTATCTGGTAGGATCTTAATTGAAAATCTCTTTCACAAAATTGTTCGGGGCGGAAAAGGAGAAAAAGTATACGTAGCCGCAGCAAGAACGTGTCAGAGGTGCCCAATCGACCGTATATATTCGGAGAACGTACTTAGCTTTGGCTGATTTAAACGGCTCGTGAATTTCAAAAGAGAGACGGTAAAGCAGCGAGGATGTTGCGTACATTCAGCAAAACTTGAAATGGGAGGAATTTTCACTGAGAGATTTTTTTTAAAGATCAATTCAATGAATTCTCAACTAACGAGCGAGCGAGCACTGCAATGCTTCATAAGAATTCGAGTCATTGTTAAACAACGGACACTGTAAACATTCCCAAAAATGAAATGAGCAAATATTTTGAGAACTAAAGTCTTCATAAATAAAGTTCTCATTGTTAACGAAATTTTCCAAGAGATGAAATTGAAGGAAATAAAATCGTATTAAGCAAGCAGCTTTAGATTACGGCAGCTTAGTCCGATGTTCCGCTAGCGCATTTTCCAAGTGCCGAGTCTTGCTTATATTAAAAATAAATTTCCTATTTAGGACACTTAGTTATAAATTTTGTAATCTCGCCGCGTGGGAGTGAGAGTAATCAGAGCTTGTACATTTGATTAGCTGGACTAAAACGAACATTGCAATTTACTTTGTGTATTTTTTTCACTGGTTAACCATTTTTTTATAGTACACGACATAAGAATACACTAAGTGCTAAATCCACCAGTGCCAACTCTTTGTCTTAATTTTTTTGGAGGTAAGACGTTAAAAATAGCTTCGATACTGAATTGTGTGTCTACAAAATTGTCCATCCTAATACCAAAAAGATACCACGTTTTGAAGTATTCTGGACACCTCAAAAAGACGTCAACATAAGTACCTTGTTGCATAAGTGTTTTACTCTTTTATCAGTTTAATTTAGCAAACGCTGAAAAAAATGACTTCACAGAATCTTTTATTTTGTTGACAAATTACATTCAAGACGTATTTCCAAATAAGTTTACCTACTTTCCCTTCTACCTATCTATTTAAAAACAAAGTCGTTTAACACTGAATGCAGATAAACTTTTGACCAATATAAAAATAACAGAATGCAATAACCGAATAACACTTAAAACAAACAATGATGTTCATTCGGCCATTCTCCGAGCTGATAACGACCATGGACACTATCGCTTTAGGTTATATAGCTAAATTATAAAATTGTAGAGATTTTCTTATCATTTAGTGACTCTCCCTACCCCTCTGGAATAATAATTAGTAAAAAAAAACAACGTTATCAGATAAACATTTTTAATCGCCCAACTTTTTAAATTATTCCGGTAGTCGGCCTAAAATCTGGTCCAATCTACCCTATAGATGTTTTAGAGACAGAAAAAGTATCGTCAAATCAGACCACTTTCTTAGACAATTGGATACATACACTAGCTTACACACTTAAATAAAGGTTTACGGCTGTTCCTTCTGTATCCTATTTTGTCTCTAACATAATTTCTTTTATGTTTTTCGTGTGACTTACTATTCATTTTACTCTGAACTCTTCAACAAACTAGGCTCACTTTTAAATATTTGCTTGAACTGTCCGACGATCATGTCCCATTGTGATACCACTCGGTAATTGGCGCCGAATTTCTTGATATTTTTCAAATACACTGGATATAGATATGGCAGGGCCGCATGGTCGACGGTCGGGAAGATGTGATGGAGCGAATGATCACCGAAGAATGTGAGGACCTTGAACAGGTTTCCGTTTATGTCGTGGCGTTCCATTAGGCTGGCGACCTCGTGAAGACCCCAATCTATTGTCTCGGTGCTGAAATAATTGAATATTACTTTTACAAAACATTATTGTGGGATGGTATTGGGTAGTATGTGTCTACTAAAGACAGGACGGTGTGGGGATCTTTACCGGGGGCAGAGAGATTGAGAGATAAATAAGGGTGACTAGAGTTTCCATTTGGAAATATAAACTCTAGTGACCCTTAAGTCGCAGCGGATGTTTGTGTACGATGGGTGCGGCAGTGGGAATTATTAAAGTATACCTTACCCTACAGGGTGATGAGAGTATATTCCAGGAAGCCGGAAGCCACTGGTCCTACCCACTCGACTGTTCGGGATCAACGTCCAAAAGAGAACAAAAAATCAACCTCTTGAATCTCAAATATACAATCAGCTGATCCAACTTCGCATGAAAAGTTCTAAGTTATTTTTCTTGTCAGGTTATTGAGACCAATTACAAGTCAATAAGTAGGATGAGTAGAAACAGAGGTAATCATATCATCCAGTTCACCATTTGCGGTGACCTAATTATTGTAAACAATAGTGTACTTACTACTTAGGTCTATCAAGACGGTATTCTTCTAGTATATGATGGTGATATGGGGTTAACAATGACGAGAACTTTCTGCCTCACTCTTTATGTCCTGACTTATATTTAACTGTCATGCATGATGCTCATACTCTGTGTTGTATTTCTATTAAACATTTCAATTATTACGTACTTAAATATCGTCACTCTTATAGACAACTATACAACTATAGGTTACTCACATATATCATTTAGAAACCAAGTAATAATTTACGAATTAATGGTTATGATAATTTACACAATCTATGAAATATTACACCTCAGAGCAAATGTACACTACGCAAAGCTCGTACGGTAAAGAACAACATCGTGACGAAACCCGCATATCACCAGCCCTCCTAGCAAAGCACTCACAAAGACATACAAAGCACTGTTATTGGTTGAAACAAGCTGAGTCGCACGATGTGTGACAAAACAGCCAACCACAGCGCATATTTGCTCTATGTTGTGTCTTTCTTGACGCTCTTTGCTAGGGGGGCAGATAATATCATATTATGCACTCCCTGTCACGTTGTTGGTTTAAATACGCTTGATGAAGCATGATCATTTGCTTAGCAAATGCTCTGCCTACCCCGCTTTGGGATTACGTTTTAATAGTGCGTATATTTATTTATTCTATTTTTAATATTTAAAAGTATTCATTTAATAAAATAAACTATAATTTTATTGATGTCAACCATAAGAAGTAGATATAGCAAGTATATTTAAAATCAATTTGTAATCTGTATTAATTATTGGGATTGTGTATTTGCTCTACGAAGCGAAATTTGTCGCCTGCAGATCCTTTGATAAATGGTGTTCAAACACTCCTAATCCCGGTATATTTGACAATTCATCACGCACGCCATATACGTAAAAAAAATACCCACTTTTTATGTCCAGGTATACCCTTTACGTCATACACGTGTGCCATCGTTGCAAGGGTTATGTAGAGCTTCGTAGTTATAAATATAAAATTCAATAAATATTAACCAAACGGGACAAGTTGTTTTATGATCGGAATGTATCGGCATTATTTATATTTAACTAATATCGAAAATATTTTTTTAAAGAGACGCGCACTGACATTATATTAATAGTTTAAACCGTATGTGTGTCAAAACGTTGGGCAAATAACGAAGGTAAGCTGAATGCTTGTCTTTGGTTAACTTCGCGCCGTAACACCCGGTTTAAACTATTAATATAACATCGAAAAGTCAGACGAACAACCTAAGCATAAAATACATAAACATACACTTTTAATCCCAAAGCGAACTGGACTCTAGGCACTTGCTAACTAAATACCCAAGGTGCAGTGACTTAGTTGAGGTCTTCGGGGACATTTTTTTTATGTCCGGGATATTCCCACCCACTTTCCCACCAGTGTGATTCCTGTTAGAGCCAGGATCTACAGCGGCATCCAGAATAGACAAGAGCTCAATCAGTGACGACTGGGCTAGATCCCGGGGGGGGCTAGCCTTCTGTCTTGGATTGCACATAGTTATTAAACTAAAGACGGTATAGAAATAAGAAGAAAATATTATATATGCGCTGCATTGCAATGCATACATATGATGGCAATATGCATGCATCTGCGGGGACATGATGACATTTGTTCCACAGTTATCCCTTTATAAGTCCACTTTTACACCATATATCTGAATAGATTTACAATCATAATTGTTATTCCCCAGATCAGCACGGGACAGTTATATTTAAACACATTAGAGAAGTTGCAGCTCCACTTAACCTGAAAACAAAATTATACACACCTGACTTCGTCGCCGTCCTTGAATATATCTGGATGATGATGAGCAGCATTGGAGCCAGTGGCCACGAAAACGAAGCTGGCCGTGCACACGATCCACAACCAGTTGTATACAGTATACGCTAATGTACTACCGGATGTCAAATACATCCACAGGGGTAGCAGGAAACAGACGCCGTCGTGCCAACGAATGTACCTCTTGAAAAAGTCTTTCGTCAGGAATATGCTCAGGAACCTGAAAATAGTTAATAATTAGCTATCAAAATAAGTATGTATCCTTATCCTTAGTAGTATTATAAACCGGAAAGTGAGTTTGTTTGTTCCTACTGAACCGGTTGCTTTGAAATTTTGCATACGTAAAGTTAGAAGTTCCGATTAAATACTACTTTTTATCCCGGAATAAATTGATATACCCGAGGGAAACTTAGATTTCTCCATAGGAATGATAAGTTTTATTATAGTTTAGCAAAATTAAATAGGATGTGAATGTTAACAACTATAACGCCCACTGTGATACGTTAATAATAATAATATGAAAACTCTGGATAAGAAGAAAAGAAAAAAGGTAATGTAGTGGTAGGACACCACGATAATTAGATTATAACCACATAATAATGTTAGTCAGTAGGTAGGTTATTTTTAGAGAATAAAATGTTGTGATTTACCTCTTTACGAAGTTGATGATGAAAACAAATGGAAACAAGAAGAATTGAGTTATGTATGCATATTTTCCTATGAATGCAATCTCTTTTCTCGGGTTCCACCAAATGAAAGGTTCCATGGCACTCACTTCAAAGTCCATCAACGTATTAGGATAAAGATGATGCGACAATACATGTGATATACGGAAGTCACTGCAAAACAATGAAGGTATTAAATTATAATCCATTAAAGTACCTAACAACACAGAAGAAGAGGGTAAAGTTACCTGTATGACCAAGTGCCCAAATTGAACAAGTACATACGCCAATTCGTTTTTCTATGTATGTAATTATGTGCTGCTATTATCATCCATCCAAGTGACAAAGACGCTGTCAAATAAAAGAACATGTTGACCCAAAAGTTAGTGCTCCAAGCTGCTAAAGCTGAAGACACAACACACACAAACAGCAAACCGTCAATAATCATATCAGATCGTTTTTTAACGTCAGCTGGTATCTTTTTCAGTTCTTCTACGGCATCACGTTTCAGAGTTCTGAAAAAACCGTCTTCTTCGAAAGTGAACGGGGAATTTCTTGGTGTTGTCGCTTCGCGAGTGAAGTATTTTGCTAGGACATCCCAAACGTGGTCGCTCAAATGATGACATTCAAAAGCTTCGGTTATATCTGTACCCTGAAACATTAAATTACCTTTGAAATAATATACCTATCGTAGTCCTGTTTTTTTTTCTTAAATCGTCTATGCGTAAAACTGCTCTGAAGTTTGTTTTGAACTATGTTTTCTTTTTTGATACCGAATATAATAGTGAATGATAACTAGTGGTTTGGTAAATCAACTTGTGGTTACGTGGCGATGTGGGGAAGGGATTCAAAAGGAGTATTTAAGCACTATGAGTATCTACGTATAACAACAATGAACATACCAAGTGTACAATTTTATGAAATACTACTGCCTGTCTGTAGAGACAGGCAGTAGTATTTCATAAAATATTATCTAAATCTCTACAGATTTAGATAATTATTTTTCTGCCATTGCTAATCCGGGTTCGGGATTAAAAGCGTAAGCGTGATCTATATCTATAGAATTAAGTACCTAACAATAAATTATATCAAAAATGTTGTCGGAAATGATTAACTAATATTAAAAATACGTATCGACTTCCGACTTAGCTGCCTACTTTTTAAGAAGATTTGCGATTATAGCGCTTAGACCCCATAATACAATTAGAGGTTCTCACTGTCTTTGTTATTTCAGTATCCAGCCAAGTCAAATCACAAATCTCTAGAACTCAGGGCTCTTTTAAATTTAAATTGAAAAAAGAGAAATCAAAATTTAATTTGTAACGGAAGCAAGTATATAGTTTAAAAATAAACTACTGTTTTTTTCCGAAATGTAGAAATAATACTCATTAAGGGACATTGCATAACTTACTTTCGTCAATTCAAGCCATTCTGCTCCACCTGGATGCGAGTTTAGGAAAGAACTCAGATCGTATAAAGAATTGTGAACCCTCCAAAGACCTTCGGCGCCATCATCCAAAGCTTTACCTTCCAACCATTGTGCTGAATGCTTCAGTCCCCCATCTCTCAAAGACGGATATTTCAATTGTGGAAAACTAACATGTGTCTTTTTCTCTTCACTTCTCTGAAGAGCAATCTTTAAATAATTATCTTTTGGCGACATTTCTTTAGCGAAATATTTTTATTTTTCCATGCACGTCTTGTCACCGGACACGCGAGAGCAAAATAAAACGTAAGTTATATAAACATTTATTATTTGTATTGTATAAATGTGCTTTATCTCCTTCGTTTGTGTGGTTGTAATATCAAAAGGTGAAAGGACTCGTTCAAACAATCGAAGCTAAACAAACGGTTTGTGAACAAACTAAACAGAGAGGTTAAATAAACAACACAAGTTTGATAGTTTATGCTTTAAGTACATAACAAAGCTAATCGGTTTACCAATCTGTTTTTGGATTAATACGTTTATTTAAATACAATATCAACAATGCGAAATGATAACTCAAACTACATATTTGTTACGTATGAATTTTAGAAATATTTTTAGTTACAAACATGAGAGGAAAGCTTATATTTAAATCTAGTTATCTTAAATTTTGCTTTAAAATAACGTTTCAACTGTGAACCTTGATAACTTTGTTTTGATATGCTTATCTTCAATTCAATATTGTACTGAATAAAAACAAAACTGCAAATGACGTTTACGACGGTGGTAATTACTTTATCTAAGTCAACACAACCTATGTTAACCAAATTTTTTGTTATCAAAAATGTGATTATTAAGTTACTACGATACATTACGCAAATGTCGCGGTATATTATTGTATAGTCGCTGCCATGTGACACATTCAAATTCTCAGTATGTTGCTTGTGATCTATTTATTTTTCTCTATAAATGTTTTAAGAAAAATGGTTGTCCGTAAAGTCGGTATACGGACGGTAGTTTGACGTGACAACGTGAAACATTGCAGTAGTAGTAGTACACTCGCTTGCGGAACGAGACAATGACATTATCCTTTTCGTGCATGCAGCCCGAGTTATTAAACGTTGTCACGTCAAAAGTAGCTGAGTCGAACATCGTTGGAGACGATGTTAGTAAACCCGACCGCCAGCGGAATTATTTTGTATTCTAGTTGACTCCTAGTAACTGCGACTATCGGTTGCAGTCCCGAGTCCTTTAGAATGGATCACGCTTATGAAATACTGCAACAATTAATGAAAAGCAACAAAGCACAGAAGTGAAACAATTGCAATAGATTTTACGAGCAAAACGGAAAAAAATATTGAGATATGTACGAGTATATAGTAACCATTAGCAAATAAACAATTACTGACGTTATGGTATAGTTTACATAATTTCTTCTAAAGTGTTTGGTTCTTTCTTTAAAGTCATTTGAATCTGGCCTACAAAAAGATCGAGAGACGATGTCATCCTGAAATTTGCTTTAAACTTGTTGACGTTCCTCAAAAACACGGGATACAAATGTGATAAGGCTGCGTGATCCAGAGTTGGGAATAAATGATGAAGAGCATGGTCTCCGAAGAAAGTGAGCACTTTGAAAATATTTCCACTTATATCGGTCCTGTCCATCACGGCTTCCAGTTCGTGCATTCCCCAATCCGGATTCTGGTCTCTGTAAAACATAATGACAATTGTTATTTTAAATTTAGGCACATGCGCTTGCGTGCTCCATGGTGTTAGAAGAGAATAAAACCCTCATTCATGTCATGTGAATTCATATTGCTTTAGTGACGTAGAACGCTGCGACATTGTTGAAAACGGTAGATCGACGAAGGGAACGGTTGTTTTCTAATAGCTCCTACTGATTGTCACCTACTATCGATAAATGTCGTATATGGCGGAGGTAATTCCGACTCCTTCCAAAAATGAACCTGAACTATTCTATTCATCACCCGGTGATAATCACCCGCCAGTGATGATGATGTATTTTAATGTAAGCGTGCATTTTCCCAATACGTAAAAAAATCGGCCCTCGACTAGTGACTAGGTATAGACTTGTAGTTTTCTATGGTTTGATATTTCCTTAAAATAAAATAGAATACTTCCCTTATTATAGTTACTAATCCCAAATAGACAGGGGGTAGACAGAAGCATTTGCTAAGCAAAATGCCCACGGTTCACGAAGTGTATATCATTCAACAAAGACAGAGGACAAAAGAGAAAACAGTGTGTAAATTACACATCGTATAACTTTTGTGATTAGTACAAACAAACAACTCTTGTTACTTTCTTACCGAACTTGATCTCCGTCTTTAAAGATCTTTGGATGGTGATGAGCTGCGTTCGATGCTATATTGAAGAATATGAAACTGCTGGTGCATAAGATCAAGAGCCATTCTGATACAGCTTCGTAGAAACTACAACCACTGACAAAGTACATCCACACAGGAAGGAGTAGGCCAATATTATCATGCCAGCGGTAGTGGTCTTTGAAATAGTCTTCACGTAGAAAGTTTAAAGCTAATCTGTAAAAGTATCATTAAATAGGTCATCATAAGAAAGTTCATAGATGCTATGGGAAAATCAATTTCTATTTTTAAGTCATTTTCTATCAGTTGTCTTGTCAAATTTTTTCAATATTACATACTTTGATACAACATAATTACAAAAGATCTACACTTCCACCAATCTCCTGATTTTATACTTTTCCTGAAATTCAAAATTATCTAATTCATTAAAATTACCTTTTTAAGTACAGTAACAAAAATCCGAACGGAAATGCTACCATTTCTAGCAAAATTGAAAAGTTTGCATAAAATGGTACATCCTTCCTCGGATTCCACCATATCAATGGCTCAAACCCACTCACTTCCAGATCCATTAATGTGTTTGGATACAAATGATGTGACAGCACGTGGGATATACGAAAATCTCTGAAATGTAAAAATAACTATGTAACATTAAGGTCCTATTTAGGCAACACGTGCAACATCATGGTATGTTTCAGAGCATTGGCTTTGATTTTTATTTTATTATTTTAATAAAATCAGAATTTATTTTGGTTTAATTATTTTACTATTTATGAATAATTTTCTGACTCCTTTAATTAATTGAATCTATTTCATATAAAAGGAGTCACGTTCTATTTCATTGAACTGTAGTCATAATGATTTAGTTGCAATTCTTAATCAATTAAGAACCTTGTACGATAGCCCCTAAGTAAATAATTAAGGCTATGAGCCTACGTTGCCTGAAATAAATACATTTTATTTTATTTTTATATTGATTAATTGGAAGCAATTAACTATCCGCCATGATTTTCTATGTCAAATAACATTGTATAAACTACAATACGGGAAAAAAAATTAAGAAGAGTGAAGAAAATAGAGCCGTTTCTAGCCCTTAATCAAATATGTGTAAGTATAAAAAAATATTTCATTATACCTGTAGGACCAAAGGCAGACATTAAATAAATACATCCTCCAATTGTCTCTTTTGTGTATATAGTTGTGGGCAACAACTACAATCCATGCTAATGATACTGAAGCTGTTAGGAAGAAAATTGTTCCCAGCCAGTAGCTTGCGAAATAACTATACAATGCCGATGAAAGCATCAAAGTAAGGAACAGACTATCTATTATAAGGTCAGAGGTCTTGGAAACTTGTTTCGGTATATTCTTCAGTTCTTCTTTGACTTCTCTTTTGAGTGTTTTATAAAAACCATCATTTTCAAATGTAAATGGTGAGTTTCTGGGTGCTTCGGCATCTTTCACGTAATATTTGTTCAAAATCTTGTAAGCGTTGTCAGTGATGTGGTGACATTCAAACGCTTCTGTTATATCGATGCCCTGCAATATTATATATTGTAAAAATACAGTATAACAATATTACCTCATAGCCATCTGATTGCAGAAGAGAAGAATGAAAAATAACATGTTATAATCGTAGTTGTAAAATCATTTTCTAATTTTTACAATACAGTTATGCTTAGCGTTTTATCCCTGTTGCCAAATCAGAGCTGCCTGAGAGTCTTGAACTCAACTAAGTGTATTTTTTGCTGACAGCAGGACTAATTTTTAGGGAAATACTTAACTTCTTAACGTCAGTAGGTAATAGGATGAGATAATAAACGCATAAATTACACTGTATGGTAGCTACATAATATCATAATATTCAACAATCTGAATATATTTTAAAGTTTATGGTTTTTAACAGTTTAATATAGTAAAGCTACATAACATGCTGTACTAAGAAACACATATGAAAGAATACCTTTGTGAACCGCAGCCAATCGGCACCCCCTGGATGCTTGTCCACGAACTCTGTCAAGTCGTATAGCCGGTCGTGCACTCTCCACAAACCTTGCGCGCCATCATCCATCGCTTTCCCCATAAGCCATTGTACCGGATCCTTTAAACCCTCATCTCTAAGGGAAGGGTACTTCAACTGCGGAAAACTCACGTGGTTCTTTTTCTCAACCATGCGTTTGTACGCGCCTTCTAAGTACTCGTCCTTTGGCGCCATTTCGTCGGGCAAAGGGCCAACTATGTCTTGACAAATAGATGTATCGGTAATCAAGTTATGATTAGAAATGCTCTTATTACGTTCTGTGACACTTTGAACTAAGTGTTATCGATGTGTGTGTGTCTGTGTAATTTGAACTGAGATTCAACTTGTAGGTACAGTGCGTTGGCACTAATCTCGATCTTAATATTATACTATTTCATTATGACTTTTTATGCTACAAATCTACTATATATACTACGATACTATGTACAATCGTTAATGTAGGTGAGTTGCCTTCGAGGTATTTCACCAATAAATATGTCATTGTAGTGTCCGATCTTAAAGATGTTTTTTGGTAGGTTGTCGCCAATGTTGGGAATGGAGAGAAAAAGATACTGTAATTTTTTGACATGATCGTCAAACGGCAACGCTAAGGGCAAGTAACTAAAGATACGTTAGTCAGAAACCTGTACGTGTAACATGGACTGGCAAGATATTTGCTACAGATGTCACTTATCGGTTCCCGGCACATGTGCAAACGCTCCCACGATGGACGGCGGTGCCGAATGGTCCAATTGCTATCGTGAAAGAGGAGACTGCTTGAGTCATGCCGTCAATTCCACGTCGGAAGAATCACCGTGGAGCTCCAGCAGGCCTAGCAAGCGCATCAAGAAAGACACTACATACAATAAATGCGCACTGTGGTTGGCTGCTACGTCACACATCGTGCAACTCAGCTCGTTTCAACCAATCGCAGTGCCTGATATATCTTGTCATATCTTTCTTGGAGCGCTTTGCTAGGGGGGTTGGAGGAGCCCACAGATGCTGGTAGCTTTTTGCGTGGGACCTGAAGAATGTCCTCTGGGTGCCCAGGACCTCCCAGCAGGACCTAAAAGAAATCGGGGGGGTTTTAGTCAGTAGAAGTCTGACACTATCTTTACGCCATTTCCATAGCGGTGTTTTTTTTCCCAATTTTCCCCTTATTAATAAATAAAATGGAAGGAAGCTGTGACAACTAGGCTATGCCACTCATAATCCCTAGTGCATTATTGGGATACCTATCATTTATCTGTTATCAGTTCAATATGAGTGGTAATTCAATTTTATCAATTTTCGAATTTGCCGGAAAAGAATCAGTATGACAACTATTCCATGCAGATAGTAGATTATATTGAAACGCACTGTACTTACTTCATTTATTGACGTTTGTTTGTCGTACTATTAGTTATTACTCCTCATGGATATGATTATAATTACCAAGAATTGTTATATGAATTGAAGTGAGTTTTATGGCAACATCGTGTGCTAAAATAATAATGCCCCTAATTAGACAAATCACAATACGAGAGTAGCTGAGGTCAAAGTTTAAATCATCTTCGAGTAGTCGAGAAATCTACAGAACATTCTAAGCAAATTGGAAGCAGGTCGTACATCAATTAAAATTATTTGATTTAAGAATTATAATTTGCCTTATACCTTCTGGATAACAGATGTCATCATCATCATCAGCCACATAACGTCCACTGCTGGACGAGGGCCTCCCCCAATCATTTCCGTGATTATTTGCGGAGAAATGCTAATAATCGCCTCGCTTAGTTTCAGTTCTTAAGTTCTGGTTCAGTTTTTAGCAATAAGTCGTAATCGTCACTAGTAGACACAGGGCTTGGGTGGTGGTGGACTAAAAAGGGTAAAGAAAAAAGATTTTTAAATAATCTTAGTACACATACTCACTTCTAGTCATCCTGAAATAGGTAGTTAATTACAAATACCCATGACTCTCCTTGTTAAACAGGCTAGGTATATCCTAGAAGTCATGATGGCAGGGAGATGGATAATTCTAAACTATAGAAAACATACCAAATTAAAAAAAATTGGGCAGTACCCAATTATTTTTTTTACTTTATTATACTCTACAAACTGGGAGAAAAGCAATTACTACTTTCAAGCACTCTGATATTTCAATGGCCCCGTAGTTTGTGGTTAATGCTACAACCGAAATTTAACTTTAACAATGTCCCTCTTGAATTTCAAGGTTAAAAATAGTTTACCAAGTATAAATGTTTCCTGCAAATGTAGAAAGTAATGAAAAGATCTATCTGTGACTCTAATTGTCAGCCGCGGTTTGCGAAAACGAGCTAAAGAAAAAACAATACTTACTGATTTCCTTTTTACATGAAGAGGTTTTTTTTTTCATTTTTGCCATAGGGTTTTTACGAAAAGTTGTTTGGTATCATGAGCTGAATAACTTTCTCGTGTTTCGCCAACATTTTAAATTTGACCTTGTATAGGGTTTCTTGAGGAAAATTGTTTGATGTCAGGGGCTGAGCGTTTCTCGGTTAGCTAATATTGGGCACTATCTCAAGTATAGCACTACAAGTATGCACAGATGGTTTTAATAGCGCGACGATAATGAATAAACCTGTACCAGTGTAAGATCTCATTTACGCGTACTGCGGACGCTCGTACATTTGGAATTAATTTATCAACAAAAAGGATAATTCTAAAATAAGGCTGTTAATAGAAATACAACGCGTCTTAAGAGATTCTGGTATGAGTGCCGTGTTCAGTCTATGATCTATACCTAAAGATTTATGTATTATACAAGACTTTTATCTAAGGTGGGCGTTCTTAGAGAAGATAATGTCTTAGTTTCCAACTCACGTCCCAGTCTTACATTAGCTCAGAGCACTACTTTCTACGGGCCAAAGTGATTGTTTGTATAAAGTAGGTGTGTGAATAGTGCCAAATTAGAACAATTGGATCAATTTAAGATTTAAAGATTGTTGCCGATTTTTGAGTGTGGATCGTATAAAATATTGGGGACATTGTCGTTCGGTAACACATCTCCTATTATGTATAAAAATGGATTAATGTTCGTAAGTTGTTGTTACCATCCGCCGCTAAAGTCTTAGCAAAGATTCTGCTCAACCGCATCGCACCTGAAGTAGCAGCGTCGCTCAGAGATGAGCAAGCAGGTTTCCGCCCAGGCCGC
>SJJU01008525.1:7146-31396 GCA_012932125.1 Conopomorpha cramerella | reverse complement strand
GTTTTCCCGACAGTTTTTCGGGCTTAGAATTGTCATTACTGTCATACTTTCCAAACATATTTTGACAGTAATGACTCATTTTTGACGTTTTTCCGACAGATTTTCGGGATTAGAACTGTCATTACTGTCATATTTTTCAAACAAAGTTTGACAGTAATGACAAAATTTTTGACGTTTTTCCGACAGATTTTCGGGCTTAGAACTGTCATTACTGTCATACTTTGTTTGGAAAGTATGACAGTAATGACGATTCCCCATTGCAAGTCTAGTTGCAGTTTGCTCTGAGCATTATAGTGTTATCTTACATCAATCAGTTTGAAGAAACGCATTGAATAACAGTTCATTGAAACAGCTAGCTGACAGACGGCTGTTTGTGCGCCAAATACAGTGTAATAATACTAGACAGCGCGCTCACAAGGAATATGACATCAAACCACCGGTGATAGAAGTTAAATTGCAAATCGCCCAACACTTGCGTTATGATTATTCTGTACTCGGGCGGCATGTTCATTCTCATCAGTAATACTGACGAACAGAAGTACATTCCCATTATCTGTGCCAGTATCAACACTATTATGTTCGATGACTTCGAAGATGAGATCTTGTAGAAGAACTGCAACAAAGAGAAATTATACTTAGTGTTGGGTTATGATAACGTCGCCTTTTGCGAATCTTACTGCTGTCAAATATATATTTTTTAAAGTGAAACTTTTCAAACTTTAAACTTTTCTCAAACTTTTTCGTCTGTGTGTTGCATGTCGCGTGACGGTTGGCCGCGGAGTAAGGAGTTTCACTTTTACCGTGGTTTCGTAAAACCACACAAGGCTTTTCTATTGTTTTTATATACGTAGTCAGGTCATAAATACTGCCACACGACCTTTTTTCGAATTTTGAAGTACAAGCTGGCTGGAATTTTTTTTAGATTTGAAAAAGGAACGTTTGAGCCTTATAAAAAATGAGACTTTTTATCTCAATCTAAAAGGAGGACAGAGTAGCTGTCATTGCGCTGCAGCGTTGAGGGCACGCGCCAAGCGACATTTTCAAATTGCTGAAAAATCTTGCAATCACGATGAGGTTTGTCTACCGCACTATCAAACGATAGAGTGAAGTGTCCTCTGTTGATGACAATGAAAGGAGCGGTCGGCCACGTACCGTACGGACGCCAGGAGTCATTAAAGCCATGAAGGCGCGTATCGTCAGAAATCCCGTCCGGTAACAAAAGGTGGTGACCCTACAGATGCAATTGAGCAGGACCACCATAAAAAGCGTTCTTACTGAAGACCTAGGACTGCGGGCATGGAAAAA
This sequence comes from Conopomorpha cramerella, assembly GCA_012932125.1. Classification (NCBI taxonomy): domain Eukaryota; kingdom Metazoa; phylum Arthropoda; class Insecta; order Lepidoptera; family Gracillariidae; genus Conopomorpha; species Conopomorpha cramerella. Next base: position 30,091 of record SJJU01008525.1, on the reverse strand, counting down.
AAACAGCTCATATCGCACAGTTAGAACAAAAGTGACACAATACAAAATGTGTAATTTTATGGAATTGAAACTTAACATTTACATTAACAATTTAAGTTTTGTATCTTCTACAAAACTTAAATTACAAAATCGGCATGTCTCGTATTAGGTCCTTTTTGTTCTAACTATGAGATATGTTGAATGCCCGTTTAAAAAAAATAAGGCTGAAAAGGTCTCGGATTTTACTGAAGCGGTACGCAGGTAAAAAACACCGTGAAATCGTGTTTTCGGATGAAAAAATTTTCAACGTGGAAAAAAGTTTTAATAAGCAAAACGATAGGGTGTATGGCCGAAGTAGTGAAGATGCCGGCAAGCGTATTCCACGTGTCCAGCGTGGCCACCATCCAGCATCATCCAGCATCCAGCACCATCCAGCATCGTATTTTGGCGTCACTGAGCTGTATTTTTGCGAAAAGGGGGTAAAAACAAGTGCTTCCGTCTACCAAAATACAGTTTTACAAGATTTTGTTTGGAACCTATTACCACGACAATATTCAACAATCGCCATTGGGTTTTCCAGCAAGACCCAGCGCCAGCACACAAAGCTCGTAGGTAAGTACTCAAAATTGGCTAGAAGCCCATAAAATTGACTTCATCCGGCACGAAGATTGGCCATCATCGCGCCCAGACCTTAATCCACTGGACTACAAAATATGGCAATAATTAAGAGGAGAAAGTCTTTTTTTTTATCAGGGATAATCCCACCACCACCCAAGCCCTGCCTGCCTCTCGGCGTACGGGCCATTCTCTGGAGACGTGCGCATCTACTTGCTTTTTCCTCTTTTCAACGCACACGTTTTCTTGACTCCATACAAATTATCTTTATCCGTCCCAGTTTTGTTGCCAACTCTCCCCCTTCTGGGGCATGACGACCACATTACGGAGAGGAGAAGGTCTGTTCTAAACCACACAGAAATTTGGAATTTTTAAATTATCCCTCGTCAAAGCAGTGACCGAAATCGATATGGATGTGGTGCGTGCCGCCATCGACGACTGGCCGCGCCGACTGAAGGCTTGTATTCAAAACCGAGGTGGACATTTTGCGTAGTGACTGTATCATTTAATTAGCAATAAAATTAGCTTCATTTTGATGTACAATACATTAATAAATCAACAAAGGTTAAATCGCAAAGCTCAAGTGGGACTGGGCCGGCCATGTCAGTCGAATGGATGTAAATCGGTGGGCGAAAATCGTCACTGACTGGATACCTAACGACGGGCACCGAAGACGCGGTCGGCCTAAGCGGAGATGGCGGGACGACCTAGACAAATATAAACCGGGGTGGCAACAGGTGGCTCAAAATCGAGAGGAGTGGAGGAAACAGAGGGAGGCCTTTGCCCAGCAGGGGGACACAAAAACGGGCTAAAAAAAAAAAGGTTTTTTAGTATTTTCATATTTTCTGTGTGACATTACTTATGACCTGACTACGTATTCTCTTGTTTTTTGAGTTTCTACTGTTGTTAATAAAGCTCTAGTTGGATGGCAGAAATTTCGACCAAGCTCCTCATACATTTTGGAACATTCTCCTTTGTTTCCTTGTTTTTTTTTTCATATATACACACATCAAGTCTGTAGTCCAGTTGGTCGGACTACAGACTTGACTTGTAACCGGGAGGTCGCGGGTTCGAGTCCGGCTACTGGACGTGTGCCAATGGAACTCTTTTTCAGAGCCTATGTACGGCAACGCAACGCTCGAACGGTGAAGGACAACATCGTGATAAACCCGCACACCACAAGGTGTGTGAACCCTATAACGGCGATGGAGGGCATTTGTTTTATTAAGCAAGTGCCTCTGCCTACCCCGCTTTGGGATTAAAAGGCGTGAAGTGTACATCAAAAGTGTCTAGAGATCAAGAACATTTTTAGCTCTAAAAAAATCTAATTAATTTAAATCAAATCTAATCTTCTGGATTGGCCTCCTACCTAATTCCCCATGCCTGTATCAATGACTTATCACCACATTTGGAATAAATTATGAATGAATTCAGTTTTTGTAAAATATATTCTTGATTGCAATCTTCTAAAATGTACTTGATCCCTAGACACTGTTGATGTGTGTGTATAAAAGAAGTGTGAACAAACCTTAGTAAGAGTTAAAAGTAACCCTCTGATACTAGTCAGTACAATACAACCGACCAGTATGAAGGAGACGTGTTGGGACCAGAATGTCACGTCTATGTTCCAGCCCAGCCAATGGACTACGATCTCTAAGCCTCTGGTAACAGGGTCCTTTTTTCCAACACGATCGAACACTATGTTTATCGTGGACTGAAAGCGGAGAAAAAGTTGTGAGTTACCCTTACTTTTCACTTTACTTTAATATTCCGCGAAGAAATTGTTTGTCTAGAGTGTAAAAAGACCCCGAGCAATGGTCTTAGAAACGTTGTTGGGCTCGTCAATATGAACAACTTTTACTATGGCGACAATGCGGGGAAACGCAAAACGTGCAAAAAGAGCGTCTGTGGTCCAGTTGGTCGGACACTTGACTTGTAACCTGGAGGTCGCGGGTTCCAGTCCGGCTACTATGTACGCAACGCAACGCAACGCTCTTACGGTGAAGGACAACCCGCACACCACAAGGTGTGTGAACCCTATAACAGTGATGGGCTCACCCCCTGTCACGTTGGGTTAAATACGCTTGGTGAACCGTGGGAATTGCTTTAGCAAGTGCTTACCCCGCTTTGGGATTAAAAGGCGTGAAGTGTATTTTTTTTTTTAATTTTCATTTCCCAACATTGTCGCCATAGTAAAAGTTGTTCATATTGACGAGCCCAACAACGTTTCTTATTATACAGAGAAGTGTACAGGACTATCTTGTGAAAATGACTCCTAAGTGGGATACGGAGAAAACAATAATCTTTATTGAAGAATATCATAAGCTTTTTTTAGGCTCTTTTTATTATTTCCTATGTGTATAATTATTTCGTACATGCAGCTGCAACCACAGCACGTCTTCTACTCACTGTACAAAGAACTAACTTGTATGCCACTAAAATCTTGTATACAAACTGCAAGTTGAACAAAATCGCGTTTCCAATTCGAATAACTTGCACACAAGTGTGACGTCAAACTTGCATGCAAGTACTTGTATAATGCAATCGCGCCTTAACACTCTGTATACCCGAACAAAGGAAATGAGATGCACACTCACAATAATTTGGGCATATGGAGAGAATGGATGAAAGTCGATTGACGAAAGAGATTTATATGGGTGATGTATTGGGCCGGGTGAGTAGAGGTCGCCCCAGAAGGACATATACAGACCAGATTGGTGATGTCCTGACCGAAGGTGGCGTGAAAAGTACTCGAAACCGGAGGTCATGTATGAAAAGATGTATGAATGTAGATGAAGCGAAAGGGGTATGTCAGGATCGTGACAAATGGAGATCTGTAGTCTCTGCCTACCCCTCTGGGAGACAGGCGTGAAGTGTATGTATGTATGTACTCACAATAAATATCTTCCAAATGCAATACAACGAGAAGAAATAACCGAGGAAGTTGAAATATTTCCCTTGAAATGTCTTTGACCACTGGATCTTTTCGCGCATCGTTCTCGCGTCGTGCGCCTCCAGAAACAGCTGTCGACTCAACTCCTCCAACGCAGATATTTCCTGACGAAGTTGGTTTATATCTGAGCAAAGAGAGACAAAAAAATAATGGATAGTATTTAAACGTGCATCAAAAAAGTCTAAACTAACCTAATTAAAATACTGACTTAGCGACAAAATTACTGATTTGCTCTTCTAATTGCCATTCTGATGATAACTTTGGCTTTTTAGGTGTGCAAGTTGGTAATTTTGATGTACAGTTTATTATTTTCCAAAAAAATATTAACACTTCCATAGGCGTGTGGTGTCGGCGAATAGAATATATGTCGCATAGTTAGAATAAAAAGGACCCAATTGGCTATGTGCAAAGCTAGTAGTGGCAGACAGAATCAGATAACGACCGCAGCGCACAACACGGCAGAAATTGGAAACAAATGCGGATGATCAGCTGTCAAATCGTTGATTGCAGAACAAAATCAAAGCGAAGAAATGCGTTCATCATCAGCCCATACCTGTCCACTGCTGGACATAGGCCTCTCCAATTGCACGCCACTGTGATCTGTTTTCGGCGTCTCACCAAAGTGGCCATATGTTTGACGAACGTGGTGTTAAACTCCAACCCCAAAGTCGGCAAAAAAGCGGGTAAAAGTTTATACGAGAAAAACGTTAACACTGAACGCGAATGAGATCGCGGGGCGTCCACTAGCAATGTATATTTCCAAAAAAGAAGTTTAGGGTACCTAATGAACAAGTGTGCTCCATCGTAGACCACATCGCTGCTTAACATCAGGCAGAATATTGGTCAAACGCTTGTTCATAGTGATATAAAAAAATATCTTACTTTCAGTTCCATGCCCCAAAGGGTTTGCTATACTGCCAACGCTGGATAATATATTATTCCAGAAGCCTCTGTTCTTCACACCGGATTGGTCGAGCAGACCATACTGCTGTCTCCCTCCAACACTGTTGGCTTCGGCTAGCGCTATCCTTTTCTTCTTCACGAGAATCATGTCCATAGTCTGTAGTAGCTTCTTCTCTATCGACAACATGTCGGATTGTGTCACTGGCCTGGAAATAAACTACTTTGTAACTTAAAAAATAGGAGGTACTGCATTCGGTTGCATGTTTATACAGGGTGACCAGTAACAGATGTAATTCAATTTAAGATGTGAAAGTACAGTTCATTTTCAGCCTAAATGGGAATGCAATCCCTATCCGATTTTTAAGATATTGACGATTTTGAAATTTAGAGAAAAGTCACCGATTTTAGACATAAATCTTTTTATTTTATTTTTATTGTATCCTGGCACACCCATCGGTCTTTCCCATTACTGGTGGTTGACTGATAGAAAATGCTTTAGCATTAAGTCTGCCATGTGTACTTTTTGTGCATTAAAGTGTTTAAATAAATAAAATTGTTAAAAAAACTACGACGGTAACCATTATTGTTTGCAATTTACAACCAAATATGGAAATCAGAATAATCAACAACTCAAAATAATCCATAACAATCAATAAAACACCACAACAAAGTACTTACTTAAAGTTATGGGAGATCAAAGTTTCAGAGAGAAAACAATTTATTTTAGAGTCTTTTTATTTTTTGCAAGTAAAATGTTTATGTTTTTATTTATTTACTAATTTAAGAACTAACACATAAAAAATAAGAAACACGAATAAAAACAACAAACCAAAATATAAAATTACACAACAACAAAAAAGAACAGGAAGAATCAAAAGCAAAAGTATACCAACTTGAAAAAAACTTACAAATCTATGAATTAACTTCCTTAGTTCTTTACATTTTTAATAAGGTACATTAAGTGTGCCAAAACACAGGAACCACCTGATTTATGCCTAAGATGCCTTTAAAATGCGGGATTTAATATCCCTTGGCTGAACAGATCCACTCTACTACAGTCGCGAGTTTATTGCATGCATTGCACGTACTACCTATACAGTTCACGCCTTTTAATCCCAAAGCGGGGAAGGTGTAGGTGCATTTGGTAAGCAAGGGACCACGGTTCACGCGCGCGTATTTAACCCAACGTTACAGGGAGTGAGCCCATCGCCGTTATAGGGTACACACACCTTGTGGTGTGCGGGTTTCATTCACGAAGTTGTCCTTCACCGTACGACCGTTGCGTTGCGTACATAGGCTCCGAAAAAAGGTCCGCCGGACTCGAACCCGTGACCTCCCGCTTGCAAGTCATGAATCCGACCAACTGGACCACATACGCTCTAAATACATACCTTATAAATATAGCCATAGAGGTGTAAGGGTAGTTGACAGCGCCGAATCCAGACAGTAGCGCCATCACTGTCACTCCTATGACTCCGATGCGGGACACACCTTGCTCTATTGAGAATATTCCCTGGAATTTGTAACGGAAAATGGGGAATTATTTGACAACCATCTGACAGCTTAAAATAGTTTATTTTGTTGTTGTGAGATGTAGCTAACATCGCCCGAGGGTTTCACAATGAAGCTCTAGATAAACTTCTCTCTTTCATAGTGCGAACCGCCAGGATGTGGAACGACTTCTGTGACAGTCTGTGTTTCCTGCGCAGTACAGTCTGAAGATCTTCAAGACGCGGGTGAATAGGTACCTTCTGAACAAGTGTGCTCCATCGTAGACCACATCGCTGCTTAACATCAGGCAGGATAGTGATCAAACACTTGTTCATAGTGATTAAAAAAAACGGGGAATTTTCAAACACCGAACTTATCTAGATGTAGCTAGTAGGTGTCCAGGGTGACTTTTGTCTGTTATATTTTAGTTCGTTCTTTTATTATTTGAGTTAATTATTAAAACTTCAGAAACATGTGTGACATGTAAACAAACAATAAAGAAAACCACTGTCACTTTCAATGCTCATTTCTTGACGTCTAGTCATTTCGTTGACATTAATCCCCCTTAATACACCTAGCGCCATCTTTCATAACTAAGAGAAACAAGGTCTTTGAAAATTCCCCATTTTACTTAATTACTTTCGCAGTGATACTGATAAAAAATATTTTAATGAAATAATCGGAAGTTGTGTGGCTTTGTATTCATAGAACAGAGAAAGAACTTTTTAATTTCATCATCAGCCACATAACATTCACTGCTGGATGAGGGCCTCCCCCATGACATCCGTCATTTGGGGTGAAATGCCAATAATCGCCACGCTTGGCAGGCGGGTTGGCGATCGCAGTGGTGTAGTGGTTTAACTCACAGAGAGCGCTGCTGCCCGTTCTCTGGAGAGCTCCCTCGGTCGCCTCTTACGACCCCCATAGCGGGAAAAGTTGGGCTGGGGTGGTGACATATGTATTCTATTCGCCGTCACCACACGGCTAGAAAATCGCGGAAATCATTGGGGGAGTCCGAGATGTATGGCCACATGGTATGATTACAAGTCAATGCTAAGGTCTAGCTATCTTGGAGCTTTGCTAAAGGGACTGAACTTTTGACATACCTGTTTAGGACTCAATATCGGGAACGGATCACCAATCTTCCAGAAAAAGTATAGGTATATGAACCAAACAAATACTGTTAATGGCCGAATCATGTTTTTTGTTACTGAAAAGAAAAAAGATTATTATCAAACTAGTGTTCAGTATCGAGCGTCTCGTTCAGCCTCGAGTCGTCGAGAGATCGCGGGTTCGAGTCCGGCTACTGGACGTGTCCCAACGGGACTCTTTTTCAGAACTTATGTACGCAACGCAACGCTCGTGTGGTGAAGGACAACATCGTGATGATGAACCCGCACACCACAAGGTGCGTGAACCCTATAACGGCGATGGGCTTACCCCCTGTCACGTTGGGTTAAATACGCTTGGTGAACTGTGGGCATTTGCTTATTAAGCCTCTGCCTAACCCACTTTGAGATTAAAAGGTGTGAAGTGTATTTATTTAGTTTCAGTATTTCAAAACTATCCCCTCTATTTAGTAATGTGTCCCACAAGACAGGGACTGCATCATCATCAATCCATACTTGTCCACTGCTGTACATAGGCCTCACCAATTGCCCGCCACTGTGACCTGATTTCAGCTCACGCATCCAGCTTCTGCTAGCCATGTTGTGCACATCATCAGTTCACCTTGCCTGAGAGCTTCCTACACTCCGTTTATCGATATGCGGTCTCCACTCGAGAACTCACTTGCCTCAACGGTCATCGGTTCTACGGCTAATATGGCCGGCCCACTGCCACTTCAGATTGCATATTTACTAAATATCAATGGTCCCAATTAAAAATGTTGGCAGAGAAATTTGAGGAATATGTACTTTTCTACACCATTAGATTGGCAATATTAAGATCTATAAACTTAATATGTATGTTACATCACATAAAGATACCAAAGATTATAAGCTGTTGTAAATTTGATGTATGTACCACATTTAGTTTTAATATCCAAAACTAACTTCTATCTTTTCTCCTGAACATGTTCCGTTTTGTAGATCCGACTTTCTTAATAAGGACCATCAATATGATATTTCAATGTTACATACCGAATCTAACATTGCTGATGCTGAAGTATGCTATGTAGAATGGTAACAATGCTATGACCATAAACAATAGGCAATAGAGGCCTAGATTCCAATGAAAATATCTTGAGCTGTAACAAGAGAAATCAAGATGTACTATATAAAAATAAGTCGGGTTTTCCTCCCTGACACTATAACTTCAGAACGCACAAACCGATTTCCACGGTTTTGCATTCATTGGAAAGGTCTCAGGCTCCGTAAGTTTTATAGCAAAGGAAATTTAAGAAAAATTTCAACAGAAATATGGGTAGACGAAACGAAGCCATCTGGTGGCGAAACGGAGTTTGCCGTGTTTGCTAGTATAGTATAAAACAAAGTTGCCTCCCACTGTCTCCCTATGTATGCTTAGATCTTTAGAACTACCCAACAGATTTTCATGAGGTTTTCTTTAGTAGGTAGAGTGAGTTTCCAGAAAGGTTTATATGTATAATACATACATATAATAGCAGAGAAACACTGTTAATAATGTATATTTAGCAAACAATATTGACCAGTTCAACTAGTATATAATAAATACATAAATGATGTTCCATATATCCAAGTGTGAAGAAAAATCCATATCTACCTATATCAGTATTCATTACTTATCACGCAGACTTTTTCCAGAACTTTTACTTTACAAATTTTCTATTAATAAATATTCTACAACACACACATTGTAGCTGAAGCACTTGTGTTATGCAATTCAAAAACCAAATTTACTAAGTTAAATATTGTTTTTTTACATACATACTTACATAAATAAAACACCCAGACACATCCAACAAGTACTTAAAAGCCAGTGGAAACATTGGATGTTTATACCTTTTCTTTTTATTTGGAAGTACATGGGGATATAACCATCATTTACTACACTTTCAAACTCAAATTCATTCATACATTCACACAATAAATTTTTCATTGCTATCACATTAAGAGGGGAATATCTTCCAGCTACTTCTCTCTCTCTCTCTTCTTATAGCTACTTCCCTATACATGAAGTAAATTGCATCATTGATACCTCGACTCAAGTAAAATCGTGGCAAATTTATAGAATTTAACTCACCTAGAATCTAAATAACCAATGATTTCAAATATGATCAGTTCGAACATAGTACAGCTCAAAGCAAATGTGACAGAGAAAATGAGCTGCACCAGTGTGTGGTGCACTTCGTAGTCCCGGAACAGCTGCTTCACGAAAAATATCCATCCTCCCACAAAGAAAACAGTCTGAAAACAATAAAATTGTAAGTTTACAGAAGTTGAAAAGTACACACAAAATGTAAACAAAGCTTCAAACGAATTATCTCGAACTTGCCTGGGACGACAGAATGATTAATGTATCTTCAAGGAAAGTCATTTTATTTCCGTTGAATATTCCATTTAAATTATGGTGTTTTTCTCTATTTCATTTGGAGAAAACTAGAAATAAACCTGCAAGTTCCAACGAGCCAGTCGGCAAAATAAAACCATCTGTCAATAAGAGTTGTGTGTCAAACACAAGAAAAGTCAATCAATCTTTTACAAATAATATTTTCAGTAGTAGGCAGTACAGCCTCTGATCTGCACTGAACACTTGAGATAATTACCAACGCATTGGTTATTTTAAGTGCGGACGGTTAAAGTCGACAGCTCGCTACAGCTATTGTTTCGTATGAGAGCTCAGACCAAAATCTGAGTATGAGAGTTTAACAGTAGGAAGCTAGTGTCCTTCTGGCAACTAACTTTCTTAGACGTCATTGGACGTTAGATTTGTTCGATAAATTAAGATATCCCGTTATTATGGCCTCCGCGGCATCGTTAGGGACTACCTTCTTCGGGCGAGAGAAATCCTGCCAGACATGTACATACTTAACATGAAAACCCCGTAAGTATATCACTTCCATATTGTACTTAATCTACCTAGTCTTCTAGAGGGGTAGGCAGAGATTACATATTTCCATTTTCTATCGTGATTCTGACATACACCTTTCGCTTTCTCCACGTATATACAATCTTTTCAAACATAATTTCCCGTTCCGAGTATGTATCTACGTGCCTACTTTCCTCGCCACCTTCCGTTAGGATATCACTAATCAAGTGGGCAGTGGGTAGGTACTTTTGATGTACTTTTGGGGCGATCTCTACTTATCGGGCCCCGCATATCACCCATGGAAACAATTTTTGTCGAATTATTGCACCATCCTCTCAAATACCTAAACGGAATCACTTCTGCTGACCATACCTGTCTGACTCAGTAAAATATTGTCTGAATAGATACAGGACCTTTGCATGATTCAGTACCGTGAATATAAAAAAAAACATTGTTCAATGGGCTGTCAACCCTCTGTCAATGCTATCAATGTGGGCTGAATCAATCATCAGTCAGTTAATGTCGTGCGGTTTGCGAATTTACGTTTGCGGCATTAATTGCTCTTATTTTTAATTTATTACACATGATATAACTAAAATTGCCCGTGCGTGTAGCAGTGTAACTTGTACACTAGTTCTTGAGAACAATAGGAGAACTCACGGTGAGATTTTTACTTATTTTTTATTGTTTTATCAAAGTCGAGCTTACATCATCGCAAAGCGAAATATTTTCTTTACTATGTGTTCGGCTTTAATAAGACCCTAGCTGTATGAGATGTTCTCATAATATCTGTGAAGGACATACTAATATTTTCTTTATTTAACGCTAATAGCATATAAGTTGCTATTTCCTTTTCTTTTAACATGAAAATAAAATCAATAAGGCTGATTCTTGCACAGGTACAAGGTCTGTTTGGTGACCTAATTTATTAGAAAAGTGTGATAAAATTATATCGTTGAGATATTGCATCATTTTCTTCGTAGGTACTTAATACTTTATTGAGGTAAAAGTGATAATTTGTTGCATACCTACTAAATATTTTTTTAGTCAATTTGTTTTTAAAAGTTATGTATATACTCATGTTGCACAAAATTACATGAATGTAAGTACTTTATCAGTAATATAATTGAAGCTGCATGCAATACACTCAGTATAAATTTTATTTATGTAGGTATGTGTACTTAAAAAAAAATACACATCACACCTTTTAATCCCAAGCGGGGTAAGCAGAGGCACTTGCCAAGCAAATTTTATTTTACAGTGTTCCATTATTTTACTGCTTATAGTGTAACACATAGAAATATTCAGTTTTATACAGACATGAAAAGGGATTTTATTTTTGCTATTTGATTACATTAGAGCTATTATTTCACTCTAAGCACTGTAATTTTTATTAATTTAAATTTATTCAAATCCTCCAAGCTTCCTTTTAACATATAAACAGCTGTTAATTTGTCAAATGTGGATGTGTTGAGTGAAGTTCAAAGGGCTTCATTTATATGTATTTAAAAAATAAAATATAAATTATATCATTCCATAATGAGTTGAGCAGTGTTAGCATACAGGAAGTATGTAAAATCATGCAAGCTAAAGCAAATAGGTGCTTAAATATTAGGAAGTCACAGGTCAATAACAAAATTCATTGTGTTCTAAACAATGGCAAGTTTACAGAATGTTTGCTAAATGTTATGTTATATGTGTTGTACACAAATAGTAATATTTTTTTCATAAATTTCTCACACACATTAACACACAATGCTGCAATATTGTCTAAAGTCTGTTTTTATTTTGCAAAACACATGGGGTGACACATACAGAACAGATATTTCAAATTACTTCTAAATCATTTTTGTTGTGAATATGTATTTATTTCCTTTTTTTTAAACACCAAAATAAAACCACTAAGACTGATGAAGTATACTAAAAGCATATTACTTATTTAATTCATACAAAAGTGTGATAAAATAGTTTTCAAACACTTGTCGGAAACTACTTGTCCGATTTAGAAGAATCCTTCACTATCATCACACAGTAATGGCATCGCAGAGTTATTAAAGTGGTAATGAATTGGAAAGCAGAGTATAGTTCAACAAATTCATAATGCTGCTTGTCGTCACCCAATTTGTTTGCCTAAAATAAGTTTTCAAAGTTTTTGAATACCTATGACTCAGAGCTCTAGATGGATGTTATTCTCGAGGTCTTCCAGTCACGGGTGTAAACCTAATGAACAAGTTTGCTCAATCGTAGACCACATTGCTGTTTAACATCAGGTAAATGATGGACAAACGCTTGTTTTTAATGGACTAGCGGCGCGGCCCAGCTTCGCACGATTGCAATGCTGGTATAAAGTGTACCCTACTGTATTGTGCATGAACTATACACATAAAACTCTGGAATCACTCTATCTATTAAAAAAATCGCAATCGCATCAAAGTTGTTGTTTTGCCAATTTACACTAATATTATAAAGTGGAAACCTTTGTTTGGTTGTAATGAATAGACTCAAAAATTACTGGACCGTTTTTAAAAAATATTTCACCATTCAAAAGCTACATTATCCACGAGTAAGATAGGCTAAATTCTATTTTGGAAATAAATAGGGTTCCTCCCATTGTCATACCTATCATATCAACCCTTCTCAAGAATCATTCTATCTACTAAAGAAACCCGCATGAAAATCCGGTACAGACGGCAGGAAGCGACTTAGTTTTATACTATGTAGTGTAGTGATGCGGAAAGCTGGTGGAAGTGACACAAGCAAGCGGTCAGGTTCAACATTTTCCTTAACACCCGAAAGCCTCTAAATTGCCGTTGCCGAGACAGTAGCGGAGGTTCACAGGTTGACTTGCTAACCCTACGTCCTCAGTGAACAAATTGATACGATGCGGTCCGATACGATGTCCGCACGAACGCACGCTGTCAATTTCAAATCTTCGTAATCAGTACCAGTATCAGTACAGTGTCCTACGTCTTTCCGACTGACATTCGTACGAGTAGTTGCGTTGCGGAAATGTCAATTCGGCTTGCGATTTTCGGACGAATTTCGTACGAAACATCAAAACAAACAATTTCAATTTCGTCTTTTGTTTTATTTACAATATAATCAAATGTAGACGGTAACATTCTTCGGCATATTCCTTGAACAACAAAGGTTAAAAACTTTAAACATGAGTTCTCTGACAAAATAATTCGACGGAGGCTAGACATGTTTGTTGGAAAACGCAACTTCACGCGAAATGTCAAGTTCAGGCCACTCCATCCGATCTGTACCGGATCGCAGGAAATCAGCACCGCATCGTATCCGCAACGCATCGCATAAATTTGTTCACTGAGGACGTAGCGTAACATCACCTGACGTCCGAAGTAACATGCCCCACACAAAACTCCGATGCGATGCAATAAGATGCGATGCCGCTTTGCTCAGACGCTGCATCGCAAATTTGCATAATATGCTGCGAGTAAAAGGATCCCGAGCAATGGTCTTAGAAACGTTGTCGGGCTCGTTAATATGAACAACGGGGTGGTTTTTTGGGCGAGCTACGGCTCTTTTGGAGGAACGCTAGTGTCCCAGTGTCACAAGCTAGTGTTTGGCTCAACTGCTGGATGTTTTCAAACCAAAGTCCTCTTAATATGCGATAAATTGCTTGAGGTCCGAAATACGGAAGAATTGAAAGATAAAAACAATATCCCTGGAAATTTTAAGACACTTTGAAAACTAGAAATAAAAGGTACCTTGGTAAGGTGCCTTGTGGGTATCAGAGAATTACATATATTTTTAAACGGTTTTATTTAGCTCACCCCGTTTGTTTTATTTATTCTTGGGTCAAATTTAGTAATTCAAATTTCAACTGTCAACCAATCAATCTGAAATTTTGTATACACTTTTTTAATGTATTTAAAATTAATATGAACAAATGCCTCAGCTGGTCACTAAAGCATTATTTCCGAGGAGGTAATCGAACCCGCAACCTTCGTCTTAGAGGTAAGATATCCTGACCACTAGTCCATGCCGGTCGTCGAGATTCACCACTTGGAAATAGTCACCCAAGTGTTTGACCGCGCCCGAGGTTGCCTAACACTTTCCTGAACACACAAATTGAGATAATAGAAGTTTCATTGTTATTATGTCGGCAAGTGAAGCGTGTCCTCGAGAGGGTTAAGCTCGGTCATCGTTACACCAGCTGCCAAATTCACATGGTGCTTAAAACGTGGTAGTTGCCAAACTGATAAATATCTTGTATCACATTGTCGCGTTGTAATTACGCCTACACGCGTTGTAATTACACACACATCCCAATTGTACGCCGTATTGGCACTCTGCGATTTTACCCGCGTAGCGTCGTACAATAACTATATGGCAGTGGCGTGCACTGGCTTTTACGACAAGGTAGGCAGTAATCCTCAAGGATTGACAGCTGTGTATAGGTAATGTAGGCTACCTATCTACTCACCCAAAAAAACACAGGACCTTCGTTAGCCTATGTCGTGAGTACAACAAAAAAAGATCTAGCAATAACTCTATTATTAAGTCGGGTAACCAAAATACTAAGGTAGGCAGTGTCTTTTTGCCTATATGGTGTGTACACCACTGCTGTATGGAATGTATTATTGTGAAATCCGTCCTGTAGTATTTGCGTGAAAGCGGAACAAACATACATCCAGACCTTCGAGTTTATAATTCTTTTTCGCACAAACTCGAAGTTCTGGTTCTGAAAGAATAATCATTACCTTGGTACTCTCAATCAAATTTCGTCAAAATTCGTGTGGTATTTTTTGCGTGAAAAATAAGGACAAACATCCAGACATCCGTACCATCGACCATTGACATCCAAACAAGCGTTGTGCGCATGTGTAGTATTGTGTATCTACATACAAATATGTGTGCAAATGATCTATATTTTTAACACTGGACGTGGGTGTGGCAAAGTGACGTGTGTACGCGCAAAAGTTACGAACGTCACGGCAAATGCGCACACGCAGATCCATTGATAATTATTATTTGAGTACTTGTAGTTGTATGTCTCATACATAAGTTCATGTACATAATTCCTAGTATTTTAACATACATGCATACATACACTTGTGCTTGAGCGTAGTTTCAGAATTATGAAAGAAAATTCAATGGATATGCAATGCTTGAGGCGCATTTGTCTCTTTTTGACACTTTCCATTAGAGTTAGACAAAGCAACAAGTGAGTTCTAACGTAGACCACATCGCTGATGAACATCGGGTAGGATGGAGGTCAAACGCTTGTGTATATTTCGTGAACATACCTGAATGGTGTTATTATACATACATACACTTCACGCCTGTCTCCCAGAGGGGTAGACTACAGATCTCCATTTGTCACGGTCCTGACATACCCCTTTCGCTTCATCTACATTCATACATCTTTTCATACATGACCTCCGGTTTCGAGTACTTTTCACGCCACCTTCGGCCAGGACATCACCAATCTGGTCTGTATATGTCCTTCTGGGGCGACCTCTACTCACCCGGCCCATTACATCACCCATATAAATCTCTTTCGTCAATCGACTTTCATCCATTCTCTCCATATGCCCAAACCACCGAAGCATGCCCTTTTCAATCTTGGTCACTACGTCTTCCTTCAAACCTGTGTTATTATACACGAGTAGTTTCAGAATACATAACTTAGAACACCTCGAAAGAATCGTAAGAGACTCAGAGAACCCTGAAAAGTATCTTCCCGTACGAAATTAGCCACCTGTTTCACTTCCCGCGTACCGCATCCGACACCACGTGATACGTTGGATAACAAAATTGGCGCCAAAAGCAGTCTGTGCGACTAAATGTCATTGTCAGTCTGGATCGTTGAGTGATTATTAGTTGGTGACACTTTGCCAGGTTTTTCGTGAGGATTTTTTTGAAGACTCTTTTGTTTTTTTGAATTCCTTCGATTTTCAAATCCTCTGGGTGTTCGATGTGTTTGTGCTTTTGGATTAAATTCGAAGTGCCATTGGAAGAGTTGCTACTAAAGTACTAAAGGAATCTTTTGGTTTTAATTGCCAGAGAATTTGCTTAGTATTTTTAATGTCAATGATAGCTGTTATAGCTTGTGATGATATAACAATATATTGTTAAGTTTTTTTTATTGAATATGACAACGCGTATGAAAAGGAAAGCAGTAAAATTTGGTAAGTTATTGATAGTGTAGTACCTCATTTCAGAATGAATAGTCCAGAAATGCAATTTCTTTCGTCTAATTTATTAACGAGACGATCACCAACACCTCATTTACATAACATTGTCATCTGTCAATCAAACGTGAAACATACGAAATGATAATCATTTTGTTCGACATTGAGACATAACGTTTAATGGGGAACTTTCTGTGAACCGCAAATGAACATCTTTACGTGATAAATAAACAATTTATTTCATCAAACTTTCGTTTAAAATCTTCTTAATTATAAACTACTAAGTTTTCGTAATAAGTCCATTTTGTATGAAGCGTTCTCTCCGAACAAGTCACTCTGTAGGATTTGTAGAACCAGCGGTTTTCGGCTTCCTAGGGTGTATTCCCCGTATGACCCCGTATAGAGATTTTGACAGAACAGGTCTAAATTTTTTAAATGTTCACTTTATAAATTAACCTTGAACGTCTCAAAATCTGGTCAGATGTACGCTTAATACGGACAATCGGTCAAACGGTACGGTCAAATACTAATTAGTTAGTCAACGTTTTAACTTTTTATGAATTCCGCCGGTTAATGTGTATTTTTTTCACATTTTTACGGAATACTTATTGGTAAATCAGAGGAAAATGGGCTGTTTCAAAACCGAAATTCGAATATCTTAATTAAAAAATGAAATACGGATTGCGTCTACTTTCTTGTATGGCGGTCCGCATGCCAAGATGTGGAATGACTTGCCGAAGTCTGTGTTTCCTGCGCAGTATAGAGTTCTTCATGTCACTATTAAATACACACATCAAAAGTGTATCAAGAACATTTTTAGCTCAAATAAAATCGAATTTATTTAAATCAAATCTAATCTTCTGGATTGATCTCCTACCTAATTCCCCATGCCTGCATCAATGACTTATCACCACATTTTGAATAAATTATGAATGAATTCAGTTTTTGTAAAATATTTATTTTTAATCACTATGAACAAGCGTTTGACCACCATATTCTTGATTGCAATCTTCTAAAATGTACTTGATCCCTAGACACTTTTGATGTGTGTAGGAAGGTATTGACCAAGTGTACGGTATGTGGTAGTCTCATGATAAGGAAACCAGGATCTAATAATACGATCCTGAAAAAATCGAGGGAAATCATAAAGAATCGTAGAATCACGCTTCGAATTTGTTTTCGAGTTTTTCTCAATTCGACCGATCTTAGTGTTTTTGTTGTTGTTGGATAGAAGATATTTCAAGGTGTTACCATGATAAGGTAAATAGGGTTTGACGATGGCAAACCCGGTAAATTGACGAGCACCTTTAACATCTGTATGGGCGGCTGGCTAGAACGATGAAGTAGGTTCTTTTTTCTTTAAATTTATTTTCAAGAATCATTTGTTTTTAATGTTAATTATAATAGTAGGTATGTGTCGCGAACGGACTTTGGTCATTGTGATCGATTGAACCGTTTAGCCAGTGAACCTAACGATAACCTTATCGAAATTCGGACTGTGGTCAGGTCCACGACCTCTGCGCTGGGTACCATAAATGTTGTGACTAAGTGTTTTTTTAATAAAATATTATTGTCTGGAATAGATATAATGTGATAATGATTTCAATTATATTGAAAGTGTATGAATGCCATATCATACGTACGTAACTTGGGGCTGCTTTGATCCACGGGGTTATTTTCATCTGATGCAGAAGTGTCTGTTCTTTACATACACTTCACGCCTTTTAATCCCAAAGCGGGGTAGGCAGAGGCACTTGCTTAGTAAGCAATTGCCCACGCTTCACCAAGCGTATTTAACCCAACGTGACAGGGGGTGAGCCCATCGCCGTTGTCTGTTGTCTGTTCTTTGTCGAATTTAAATCTCGTTTTTTTTAAATTTAATATACTCCATCATCATCATCATCAGCCACATGACGTCCACTATTGGACGAGGGCCACCCCCAATGATTTCCATGATCATTTGGGGGAAAATGCTAATAATCGCCACGGTTGGCAGGCGGGTTGGCGATCGCAGTGGTGCTGTGGTTTAACTCAGAGAGCGCTACTGTGTTCTCTGGAGAGTTCCCTCGGTCGCCTTTTATGAGCCGCACGACGAGAAAAGTTGGGCTGTGGTGGTGACATAAATATTCTGTTCGCCGTCACCACACGGCCATGTAACTTGGGGCTTTGATCAATGGGGTAACTTTTAACTTATTCAGAAATGTCTGGTCTTTGTCGAATTTACAGCAGATTCTTGCTCTTTTATTTAGTAGATTCCTTATTCTTTATTTAGGTTGTCGAAACGGCGATGGGCCCACCATATGTCACGTTGCGTTAAATACGCTCGGTGACTTGCATTTGCTTTGCAAGTGTCTTTGCCTACCCCGCTTTGGGATTAAGAGTTCTTTTCCGTTCTTTTTCTTCTTCTGCGGTATTCGAAATTTGTTTTCGGCCAGTTCTCGTTTTGAATTGTCGTTATGACTTACGGTATGTTTTTTTTTAAATGAGTATTTATTTTGGTTGGCAGTTTGAGGAAATATTTGTAGTTACGTTTTTAAGTAAATGTGTGACTTGCATTTGCTTAGCAAGTGTCTTTGCCTACCCCGCTTTGGGATTAAGGTGCGTGAAGTGTTCTTTTTGACTTCGAAAAAATGTTGATCGAAGTATCCTCAATTCATTCAATTAACAAAAAAATCAAAGTAACCCTGCCCTAGTCAATGGTAACGAAAAATGTACCAATAGTCTGCAAGGTTTGCGTGCCCAGGCCGTATGTCGTACAAGGGTTATTTACCGGGCTTTTCCCACCCCCTTTTCCACGAAACTACGAATCGTTATAGAGCCAGGGTCTATGCGACATACATAATTGATCAAACAGGGACAATTAAGTGACAAAAAGCTGATTTTAATTTATTTGTTAAAACTTTGCAGGATTACCTAATGCGATAGTTTAGGATGCGGTTTTATAGCTTGGAGGTCTTCAAGTCACTGGGGTTCACAGGTACCTAATGAGCAACAGTGGCATGCACACCATATAGGCAAAAATACACTGCCTACCTTAGTACGAGTATTTTGGCTTCCCGACCTAATAATAGAGTTATTGCTAGATCCTTTCTTGTTGTACTCACGACATGGGCTAACGAAGGTCCTGTGTTTTGTGGGTGAGTAGATAGGTAGGCACCTATATTTCGTAACGACAAGTCACCTATACATAGGTGTCAATCCTTGGGAGTTACTGCCTTCCTTGTCGTAAAAGCCAGTGCACGCCACTGGAGCAATTGTACTCAATCGTAGGCCACATCGCTGCATAACATCAGTCAGGATGGTGGTGAAACGCTTATTCACTGTTTTAAAAAAATAACATCCTTCAGTCTCACTATTGCGGATTACCTATGTCAGGCGTCTAGTACTATACTACGCAGTGGCGTGCACTGGCTTTTACAACAAGGTGGGCAATACTCACGGATTGACACATATGTATAGGTAACTTGTCTTTACCAAATATCTATATCTACTACTACTCACTCACAAAACACAGGACCTTCGTCAGCCTATGTCGTGAGTACAACCAAAAAAGGATCTAGCAATAACTCTATTATTAGGTCGGGTAATCAAAATACTAAGGTAGGCAGTGTCTTTTTGCCTATATGGTGTGCACGCCACTGGTACTACCACAACTATCCATCGATTGTAGTTTTATTACGCCCATGAAAATGGTATTGTGTTATTCACATCTCGTTTTGGAATCGGCCATTTGTCATAATTTGCCGAGGGAGCTCTCCAGAGAACGGGCAGCAGCGCTCTCTGTGAGTTAAACCACAACACCACTGCGATCGCCAACCCGCCTGCCAAGCGTTGCGATTACTGGCATTTCACCCCAAATGACGGATCTCATTGGGGGAGGCCCTCGTCCAGCAGTGGACGTTATGTGGCTGATGATGATGATTTATCATAATTACGAAAGACAGTGACACTAGTATTATAGTTATTAATTAATTATTAATCATTTTACGACACATACTAGTATCGGACATGATAATTGACAGTAAAATACATTTTTATTTATTTCATCATGGATTATGGGTATTACAAACGATAATGATAACAAAATAGATATATCCACCGAAACAGTGAATAGAGGTCGTCTAGATAACTATTTTACCTATACATCGTCATACAAAACCTTATTGGGTCAACTTTTTGATAGCCATAATTATTCCTGCTTAACGGGAATTCGCGCGTAAATTTTGGTCAGGCCATACTTGTTATTTTTTTTTTGTTGTTGTAGTGTGTAATAAGACCAGAGTGACGTGTTTTTATCAGCTCTAGCGCGTCGCGAATGGGCGTGTGTGGCCGGGCCTCCGTTTGACCTAGACGCTTCAACGCGCCAGCCAGTGTGTCAGTGATTTTGCGCGGGAAAACTTGTGCCAGGTGTTTTCTTTTATGTTGTTTTTTTTTTAAACTTTTTTTGCCGTTCTTTTTCTTCTCCTGCGGCATTCGAAATTTGTTTTCGGCCAGTTCTCGTTTTGGATTGACGTTATGACTTACGGTATGTTTTGTTTTTTAAATAAGTATTTATATTTGTTTCCAGTTTGAGGAAATATTTCTAGTTAGTTTTTAAGTAAATGTGTGCTAAATAAAAATTAATTACATTCTGTGTTGAGATATAAAATATACATTAAATTCTAATTGAAAAGTGGAAAAACAATTCCAAATAACTTACGGAGCATTTTGTTTACTTAATCAAGTACTTAATTTTGTCGTAAAAGATACAAATAAGTACATACATTTTAACAAGTCATTGTTGTGACTTATTTGACCGTTTAATTTGTGTGTCCATTCTTGAACATTCGATTAATAAAATAAATACGACTAGTTTTTTAAATGTTGAAATCTATAATAACTTTACATTTAATTAAAATAACGACAGTAATTGTTTACCAAAACATAAGTTTTGCGTCAATTAGCAGTCTTTGACTTTGCACTAATTTATAGATAGTTTGTATTGCTTCAGAATGGAATACATTATTTTTACCCCCGACGCAAAAAGAGAGGTGTTCTCTCATGTGGGTTCAAAGTAGGGATGCGAAATTTAACTCTAGTAAATATTCCCAAGTGGGGTATCAAATGAAAAGACACGTATATTTAAAATCTGTTTATTAAATGAAAATTGGATAATTTGTTTTAAAGTTACGTGTTGGTACGTGCGTTCTGTTCAAGTGACGTATCAAATGAAAGGGCACGAGACGAATTTAAAATCGTGGGCTTTTTAAAATTTGTTACTTTTATTTTGGACTAGTGCACGCCACAGACGATGTCTTGTCTTAACCATTAATATGAAATTAGTATAACCTATATGTAGTCTCTGCCTACCCCTCTGGGAGACAGGCGTGAAGTGTATGTATGTATGTATAACCTCCCAGAAAGCATTCGCCCCAGAAAGCGTTGGAGTGACGAGCTTGTGTCTCACGACAAGGGATGGTGGAGCGCCGCCCAAGATGGCATGGCGTGGAGGGAGGGGAGAGAGGCCTTTGCCCTGCAGTGGGACAACAGTGGCTCAGAATAATAATAATATAGTATAACCTCAAGGGTGGCCAATAGTGGATGTCATTTTTTTCATAAGAACCTTCTGCTGTCATTATTAAGCACAACAAAGAAAGAATTAGCGAAATTGGTCCACCCGTTCCGGAGTTATGCAGTTACTAACACATTTTGCATTTTTATAGATTTTGGGTTAAAAGGCAGACAAGTAGCAATTTAATACTTATAAGGTTTTCTCATGGATCCCATTGTCAGAACTGAAACAAATTTGAAATGATAAGCACCACAAGCAAGGACCTTCAAATAAAAAAAATCGATTAGCCCAGTCGAAAGTTATGAGGTAAATAAATAATAAATAAAATAATTTATTTCCATAAGATACATTAAACACAGAACAACATAACATCCACAATTTTGCTCTTATAATTATAAATACAATCATGTTTTATTATTAAATACATGCACATACATAGTACAGATATCAAGCGTTCTTGTGCAAATTTTGAGTACCTACTTCCTAAAAAAGGGCTGGTAGCCCTGTAGACTTAGGATAAGTAGTTGCTCATCCCTAGTAGATGATAAAATATGAAAAAGCTGAAACTTACAGACATTCCAAACATAAGTATGTCTTTGTAGGAAAATAAACTATAAACTTAAATTAGTGTTTAATGTGTGAATTGTAAAGGTCCAAGTAATTTGCTAAGATACAGGTTTTAACAAGGTTTCAGTCTCCTCATAGCTCCTATGTTGTAACCATTCTTGTACACTTTTTTTGGTAGCAAACAAATAAAATAATTACCGTAGAATTGAGAACCTCCGCCTTTATTGAAGTCAGTTTGTCAAAAGACGGTTTGTCTGTATGATTTTCATGTTGTGCAAAAAAAAAAAATGGTGTGCAATAGTTAACATTTAGGTAAAACGTGTATTTATACGTAAGAGATTTGCGTGGATCACGGAGGTCTGTGATCTCTGTCTACTCCCCTTAATGTACTTATATTATATATCTCATTTTATATAATCATCAATAAATAAATATTTTACAACAACACACACATTGCCTCCGTTCCATGTTAAGTAGCTAAAGTACTTGTGTTATGGAAATCAGACGAGATATATTTACTTGTATACAGTTTTTTTTTCATTTAAATATATAGATATATAAATAAAACACCCAGACACGTCCAACAAGTGCTTAAAAGCTCATCCACCTAAGCACCTGGTCAGCGGTAGGTGGGAATCGAACCTTACGACCATACATAATATAAAACAAAATCCCTCCCGCTTTCTGTCCTATGGTTCTTTAAAAAAATTACACTTC
>SJJU01008524.1:0-11530 GCA_012932125.1 Conopomorpha cramerella | reverse complement strand
AATGATGCTAAAAGTAACTTTCGTAATGAGCTAATTAGTGTAATAAAAAATATGATTATGGCTTTTGGACGCATCCGTTTGTTATGTAAACTTGTACAGATAGTTACTAATTTGCAATTACAGCGTGAAGGAATGTCAAGGTTCATTACAAGTACACAATACATGCATTTGCATATTTCTTATCTGTATGCTCCTTCCAATGACGCTCCAACGTCTAACAACACATATATATTTATAAGTTATACCTACCTCTTGACTATAATAAAATAATTGTTAACGTCGGCTTCCATTGTTGCTAGTTGAGCTATAGGTCTGTTAAAATTTTATTATTGCACCATTATGTTGGGGAGCGTAACTTTTTAAGTATAATGAACCCATCAAGTGCTTTGAAACGAAATTAAAACTGACTGTGGCCTGCGCCTGCGCCGCCAGACGAAACTACGGCGTCGGCTTTAATTTGACTTTATTGTTTTGTCATTGGTTGAAATTTTGTAACCCAATTGTTTTATAGTGTTACCACAATGGTGGTATGGAATTATTGTTTTGCAGCGTTATTTATTCGGCCGTCGTGCATTATTATTTACGAGTATGTCTACTTTGTATGCATGTATGAATGTGTGTTGTCGCAATAGTTCCCAACTCGAGTTTTCAACGGTGACATAAATGTGAAATTCGTGGAAAATTGGCAATTCTGAGCTTTCTTTTGTGGAAGTGGATCCTCCTCATTGTTGGTATTTAGTAAGTGTTTCTTTTGACAAGTTGTTGACGATTGTCTCGACTCGGACGAAAATTGTCTCGGTTCATTGAATTTCTTTGACACAGTTGGATGGCGATGTCCCAGCTTTGTACAGTCACGACTTCGTGTCAGCACATTACATTAGCGTCGCGTGCCCGGAATTATAAATATCAATCGGTGCTCTTTTGTCTTTTTTTTTTTTTGTTTAAATTGAATAAGTTCTACGATTCGTTTGAACCCGCATTGGGTTGCATGCGTGACCCACAAAGGGAAAAAGCACGTGACAACTTGAGTTGCGTAGTCTAACTCTATCTTAACCTTGCCGAATGAAAGAGACAACGTGAAGTCTCGTCTTTTCTAGCCCGTTAGTATCACGATTTTGATAAAATAAAAAATCGTTTCACTCTAAGTCTCTAACTCTAATACTTGTTCTACCTTTGATTAACTAATCATTGTTCCTGTCAAAGTTTATGACACTCGTCAAACGCCACTTGATAAAAGAGATACTGATAAGAATAGAAAATTTCTTCTCTCTAGCATATAAATTGCAGTAGTTTGTTATTAAAATTAATAAAAGTGTTGTAAACATAGAGACCCTAGATCCTGCAGACAAACAGTGTAAACAGTTTCGCAGGACTTATAATAACATTTGTTATTACTAAAACTGTTTGGATGCTCAAGATGCCTATTTTGCGAGAATAAATGTATTTTCTTTCTTTCTTATTTGATCTGTTTTGTAAGATATTAATAATCAAATAAATAAAAAAAGTTAATCAATCGTTTCTATATTTTAAAAGTCTGTAAATTCTGTATGCATCATTTCAACTACATGTGATTCTGATGACCTAATTTAACACTTTGACACTACGCCTGTCGTATTTTAGACAGTAAGTAATGCATTTATTTATTGTATCAGATCAAATGTCACCGAAAGGGTGAAGCAAACCTGTGCATGTGTGTCGAAAGACATATTATAGTTTGCAATAGCAACTTCTAGTGCTGTCCAGTTTGAACTCGATAACTGCATTACTGACGCAAATCGTGATTTCAATCAAATTGAAAAAATGTGCCAGGAAGATAATGACATTAAAGAAAAAGAACCGACTACAACCACTAAAATTTGTCAGATTAGTGGTCTTCTCATGGATGTCATGTCATAATCGAAACGGAACCAAATTTTAAATGTTACCAAACGGGAAGCACTACCAACTTTTAAACAAAAACGAAATCATCGAAATCGGCTCATCCAGTCAAATGTTTTTAGTTAACAATTATTAAAAAAAAAATACCGTTGAGTTTGAAATTGATGATTGAACCTCTTTTTTCAAGTCGGTTAAAAAAACGTTTTTATATGTAACCAACCTCGTTTCAATCATCGAGTTGTATGCCGTCTCTCGGACCTATATAGATAAGTAAATTACAATAAAATGAAATCAATAAACCAATAAAGAAATAATAAGCCACAATGACCCAACACTTAATATTAATAGGACGCGGACACGGTCAGATGACAGTGTTCAAAATGTAAAAAAAAAAAAAAAATACAAAGCTTTTTTTGTAACTAAAGGCCCATCGCTGTTATTGAGTTCACATATCTTTTACTTTGATTGTATTATTCGTAAGAGCGTCGCTGCATACGTAGACACCACCCATGTACTAAGGCGTAAAATCTTCGTACTTTCTTAAATTGTCTGGGTTATCAATATCTTCATAGAGTTTGACAGTTTATATTTAAAAATTTTGATAATCAAACCTAAGGCAAGAACTCCACAATGCTTCACTGTATACGCCCAGTAACCGATCGTGAACTCACTACTTCACATTGCGAGTCAATTGACCCGAAAACTGATCAACAATAATACAAAACGTAATATATATGTCAATCATACAATATATTATTATGCACATCTCATAATTGTTATTTACCTCGGTACTGTTTAAACTGATAAAATTCCACTTACTCGTAGTACTTGTAATACTTTAATTTATTGTTATTTATTGTATTTACATTGTTTTATGTACTTAATGGTAAACAAAGGTCGCAAGATGCTGATAATAATGTGGCTCTGAGCAGACTATATGTCGCCGTTTGAGAAAAGTTTATGTAAAAGAACATAAGTACTACATTCACACACATACATTACATTATTTTTCATTTCGACCATATATGCTTTTTTATAGTTTGTTCGCGGATAACTTCGTCCTTTATGCAACGAATTTTAGGAGTATTTTTTGCTTGGAAAGAAATATCTTCTATCAAATGATCACATTTGATAGAATCAGCCCAGCTCATAGCCTGAATCAAACTTAATCTCCAGATCCCATAGTCAGCCCCTACGACACACCATGAAGAATGGCAGCTGATGCATTCTATTTAAATCACAGAACAACATGAGAATATAAATAAATAATGTAATATACAGAGTGTAAAAGTGCCCCGAGCAATCGTTGTAGGGCTCGTCAATATGGACAACTTTTACTATGGCGACAGTGCGGGGAAATTTAAAATTATTTTATCTCTTCACAAAATAGACAATTTTTATCCTCCGGAGAGGACATTTTGAATGTGAGATGAAAAAAAAATAATTTCCTTACGTTCTCGCCTTAGTAAAATTTGTTCATATTAACGAGCCCAACAATGTTTCTAAGACCATTGCTCGGGGTCCTTTCACACGCAGTATTATGGTAAATGTTTGTACGCTTTAAAATAATATCGTGATGTGATACCTACCCGGTATAAACATAGTTTGCAATTTTGAAGCGACTTCAAAAAAGGAGTATATATGTTTTTTTTATGTTGCTTTGCGGATAACTTACTAATATACACTCGTTTATGCACCGATCTTGACGATTTTTTTTTCTTTGTTGTAAAGAATATATTTCCAAGGTGGTCTCATGATAAGAAAATCGGGGTGTGGTGATGGCAAACCCGATAAATCGAGGGATACTTAGGGCGAATAGTACTGCTTGAAGTCGGTTTTCTTTTTTCGTTGAAATAATATTTAACCATAAGTACTACGTTAAAAAAGAGATTCATTTCCTGCTTATAATCTGGCGCGTAAGATATCCTCCGCCTCTAGAACGACGGTCGCTGGTTCCATTCTCGCCTCCACAATACTTTAGTAATGAGCTGAAGCCTTATTTTATGTGCGTCTGATTATTTTTATGTATGTACTAAAATCCTGAAACATCGGTGACGTTCTGAAATTATAAATAGAGTAATCAACGCGACTTTTTTCTGTACATTAAAATTATCACCCGTAATTTTTTACATTGAGTGCTATTGAAGGTCTGAAAAACTCGTTTTTGGCATGCAAAATATACGTGATAATTGGTGTTAATTGCTTTGAGTTCTTGAACTTTAGATTTATAATATATAGGTATACGGTGATAATAAAAAAGTAGGTATTGCAAGTTGATCTTATATTAACTTGAGAAATCAGTTACTAGATCCTCAACGTCGTTCTAGTTTCTCCCAGCAAAGCAATCCAATAAAGAAGTTACAATATCCTTTTAATCTGAAGTCTACTGTTTCTGTAGACGCTGCTGTGTTTATTTCATGAAGTGTCAATGCTCTGGAACTAAAAAAGAATCGATCCCCCCGTACAAACTCGCTCAAATGATTGTGCTTTTTGTGAGGTCGATTTTTTTTTGTTCTGGAACATTGGCGCCATCAGAAATGAACTCAGTAGATTTTACAGACACAGTAGACTTCGTATTAAAAAGAGTAACTATAACGCATTGCGATTCGTTGTAACCAGCGAAGTCACACAAAGCGCGACATAGCTGCCAATCACAGCGCGTATTTATTGCATTTCGCGTATTTCTGGACACGTGCCTGCTATTGATATTGGGTTCCGTAAGAATGTGTAACTTATGTATGAACCAATGCGATTAGACCGATGACTAAATTCGTAGCCTTAAGCGTTTGGGTGCGGACGCATTACATTTTTTTTATGTGTGTGACATACCTCCACATATCAGGTGAGACTACATCGTTGTGCAAACCCAAACGAATGCCAGTAACCCGCGTCTAACCGGTCACCACGCGGCCAGATAACGCCCTATCATGACGTATAGTACTTCAATACACTATAATTGTTATTATGTACTACTAAAGGCGACGTGCGTTGCTCAACGTCGGGCTGATCTTATTTTGACTGTCTCTCGAATGACCGATTGTCCGTAGCAGCCTTGTCGCCACTTACATTCTCTCGCTCGCTACCTCCACCCACGCCCATACTCTATCTGATTAAAGTAAACAGCACCCCAACAATTCATAGTGTAATTTGTGTATCACCTAACGCTCGAATAGCATTACGCAGATTACTTTGTTGTTAAGCAACACCACTAGGACAATAATATTTTAAGTTTCAACACAATACCAAATATGCGTTAATATATTCGCCGCGTGCGTTGCGGTGGAGTGTGTGTAGTGTACCTACTTCATTACTTTTGCAAATGGCAAGGACAAAGGTAAGGCGCGCAAGGATTAAAAAAAAATCCGCGCTCTTTATCGGCTAACTTGTTCGTATTATAAAGTTGTCCCTTGGGAATTCTTTGTTCTTTTAAATGTCCGGTTCACATTATTCTAGTTCAGTGATCCATCGCTGGACTAATTTGTAACGTCCACTTTGTTTGAATATTTAAAATTCTGCGTCTGGTGTTCATAAATGCATACACTTGTCTCCCTGAAGCGTAGGCAATTTGTCCCGGTACTTACATACCTCTTTCGCTTCATCCATGATCTCCGGTTTCGGCTACTTATACGCCACCTTCCTTCAGGGCATTAACAATCTGGTAGATATTGTCCTTCTGCAGCGACCCCTACTCACCCGTCCTCTCATATCACCAAGTAAATAAATCTCTTTTATTAAATCATTAATCGACATGTATTCATAATTTCGATATACTCAAACCAAGCGTATGATGTAAGTAATGCTAAAATATATTGAAAATAATAAACGTTTTATGCAGTACCGGAATGTTTATCGACAAGTGCATTGTTGCAATAGAATTCAATCGAGGTACTGTTTTGTAAACTGTGATTCTAGGACTTGAATATTGAACAGTAACTTGTATTACTTTTACTACTTACTTTATTACTACCGACATTAACTATTCAATGCAATATAAGCAACTTAGGTACACAAACTTTATTAATACACCTACACTGATTATTGCTTGGTTATTATATACTCCGTCCTCTGCCGTTTTATAACTCTGATGACACGAAAGAGAGCATTAGTATCTTTCTTCAAACTCAGATCAAAAGCGACGGCTTCGTAATTCACGACACTTCCCAGAAAATAAAATTCATATACGAAGTCGTACACTGTTGAACAGTTTTTCACGCTCCATTAATTACAGTAATCAAATGTTTCTGTTCTTGCCTCGCAAAATTGTCTTTAAGGTCGGGTACACACTAAAACAACCCGGAAGCGAGTTTTGGAATGAACTACATTCTGTCTACGCAGAAAAAGTTATTTCATTTCGTGGTATGGATTCCTCATTATTTGTAATGAGAATAAGTTGTAGATGAAACACTTTACTACCGACACTACCATTACGGGTTTAAGCACTATTTAGTTGATTATAGTCATCAAAATATTTATATCTTTTTTGATGCAGCAGCAGCATCAGCACCATATCCATCGCCATAACCGATTGACATCATTAGGAAGAAGGACACAAATCTTGCCCTATGTTTGAAGAATAATGATTCTTAAGTGTTCCCGAAGCTCATCAGTAATTAAGCACATAGTCCCATGTTTATAATATAATGTTACGCCTTTTCTTCCTATAATGCAAGAATGGAGGTTTTCTGCGTCAGTGTGCTGTGAGCATTACACATAATTCTTGATTCGATGCCAATCATCAACATCGCCGATTCTCCTAAATGCGTTTCGACAGACTAATGGTTCTATTGTGATTTTATTACTTGATCGATCGATCAATAAGTCATCTCCTGTTTGATTTTATCTTTGTCCTTTACTGGTCATCTGAGGCAATGTCCTAATTAATTGGTTAACCTTTTTCGAGTAATAATGTGATTCTGTAGGTAGGTGCCGTTCTCGTAAAGGAAAATGATTAGGCAATCTTCATACTATGAAATCGACTTGCCATTGCATAAATATAGTTAAACTAATCAGAGACATTTCCGTATCATTTACCTACCAACTTAGCTCCTTGTTTGCTGATGTATTTATTATTTTATGCAGGTACAATTTTGTGCTCAACCTTTTTTTTTTGTTGAGACTTCACATTGATATTATATTGGAATTGTTCATAAGTTCATTTTGGTTCACAAAACTTAATACAAAAATTGCACAAATAAACTGAAAAGTGATATCAACAACGGACCTTTGTGTTTAAATTGTATCTTTAAAATTAGCATTATGCCTTTCTCAAATCTCGACATACATCAGTACAATCCATTTACCACTGATATAATGATTGGAGTGTTTGCGTTCGATTCCCTCGTGCGAATTTCGAAACATCTTTGTACAGGTACACATCGTAATATTTGACTCGGTCATAAAGTTTATTTGCTTCTGTGTCATCATCGTCCTTATAAAAGATCCTCATCAAGACAACCTTCAGCTTTTATCGATTTGATCACGATACGTTCACGACAATACGTATATATTTATTATGTACACAATACGTTGTGTACATAATAAATATATTGGGTATACTTACTGTGCATTGGTGGGCATGTCACACTGAACAGTAGGTAGGTACACTGACTAACATAAGACATATCAATATATCTAAATATATAGTAGGATAAGCTGACTGAAAATCAACGCACAGACCAAACTGCTAAACGTAGGAACTTGAAATTTGGCGGAGACTTTTCCAAATTTCCCACAGGAGCGGGATTTATATTGTATATTGCCAAAATAATGTTTGCCGGGTCAGCCAATTAGGTATATAAAAATGAATTCCACTTTTTGTGTAATTTTATAACAGAAGAATGGGCTCACATATCCAAAACAAATGGTTAGGCTTTGTACGGACTATTTAGTAGACAGTTTGCACAAAATCGGTCAAGCGGTTCTTCATTAATCACATTTTTTGTAACAAATGATTTCAATGCGTAGCAAAACACGTACCAGGCCGCTAGTTATGTATAACTCTGTCAACGCAGGCACAGAACAAAGGCATAAACACTTTCGAACACGACTGTACCAACAATACTTATGTACACTGAATGCGAATTATAATTGAATATGATTGACGATGTGTGATCTGTCATGCGCATGCGACTCACTTGACATCATCGCGCGCCAAAATAACTTCTGCCGCTAAATCTGCGCGTGCAATTAGCATATTTCGCAATTAATTTTTATCGGCCTTGTGAGAACGTAAATACATATAATTTGCATGATCATTTATCACCGCACTTGAAGATGCCGAAATATTTTTATATTCGTAGAGTGCTTTTTATACTGGGGAGTTGCTTGGATAGTTGGCCGGCAATGCACATCGTTTGACGCTGCCACGCCGAAGCGATGCAAATACGAGATTTCAGCAGACTTAGTCGACAGCTCACTGCATGCACAGTTTCCATCAGCTGACTGCGCTTGAGAGCAATGCTTAGTATTTCCTGGCATAGATACCTACTTTCTTAAACTGTTACCCCCTTAACAATAAACGCGTTTTAACTTACACAACGGTTATTACAGATTGGTGATGTCCTGGCCGTATGTATGGCATGTATGAATGTAGATGAAGCGAAAGGGGTATGTCAGGACCGTGACAAATGGAGATCTGTAGTCTCTGCCTACCCCTCTGGGAGACAGGCGTGAAGTGTATGTATGTATGGTATACAGGTCTACTTGAACTGGTTATTCCGTATTTGACATACAACTGACAAGTTAAGTTGAGCTTTGTGTATCTTCGAAATAGCAATTCCGCCATTATTGGTAAGGCCCTTAGTGTTCATCATAAATTGACACTGTAAAAGCCTCGTGAAAAAAACAACTGATGTAATACATTGTTGCAAAATTATTGCGTAAGAATTTCTTTTCCGCATTCCCACGGGTTTTCGGCGAAATATACTATAAATATGGACGCAAAAAAAAAAACAACACATGCGCCGCCGGAGGGCGTGTTTATTTAATACGTACGTAGTTTATTAGCACCGTTCTGCTCGCGCAATACCTCATGTTTCAGTTTTTGTACAAACTGCAACATCCTATATTACAGTATGGAGACAAAAACAACTTTTGTACAACCTTTTCCTTTATAGTATGAATTCTTTACGTTTCCGCCAGGCGATAGGGTTTTACATCATACTAATATTATCAACGCGAAAATTTTATTGAATGGATTAATATTTATTACTGTTTCGAAGAACGAGATAATTTTAATTTTTTTTAAACACTGTAAACAAGCGTTTGACTACCAACCTGTCTGATGTTAAGCAGCGATGTGGTCTAAGATGGAGCACATTTGTTCATTAGGTACCTATGTCCCCTGGACTGAAAAACCTCCAGACTATACTTCGCAGGAAAAACAGATTCTGGCAAGTCCACATTCTGGCGGATCGCACTATGAAGGTAGACGCACAACGTTTGGTTCATGTAAATGGAATGCCCACCTGGTATGGATGATCTTTTGCCGTTTGTCGGTTGTTTTATTGTAAAAGCGCTTGGTACTTCGCCTTTGTACAGCCAGGCAGGGTAAATAAATAACACCTCCGGTTTAAATACAGTTACGCTGGACATTCATAATAATATCTTCTATACGTATCTGTAAGCATGATACTAAGGTTTTTAGATGGACACTTACTGTTAATAGTATGGATAACGATTTTGCTCAAACGCCCGATCCAATCTCGGCAAGCGCATTATTTTTAGTACTTACTAGGTTGTAAAACGTAGTCGTTTCATCGCATTAGACATTTCGCGTTTTTACTACCATCAAAGTACTGGAACATGCCCGACTGTACTTTGGTAAGTCAGTCAAGTGCACTGTTTAATTATACATGGAGGTGCAATGAAAATTTTATTCCTTTCCTGGAGCGAGCATCGGGATCTGGTCATCGTTTCACCGTTGGTTTTGATCTCGAATCGATTATGTTAGTACTTAGCAGTGCCTTTTTACAACAGGAAATGCTATCATTTGTTTAATATGTACATAAAGGCAACATCACACGTGGTGTCATGCTGTGACTCCTTAGACAACATTTAGCATAACACTTGAGACTTGAGGACCGTATTTCTGAAACGTAAACAATGCACTATTTAGCAGTGGCGTGCACACCATATAGGCAAAAAGACACTGCCTACCTTAGTATTTTGGCTACCCGACCTAATAATAGATTTATTGCTATATCTTTTTTTGTTGTACTCACGACATAGGCTAACAAAGTCCTTCCTGTATTTTGTGGGTCTGACTATATATTCCTATATTTCGTAAAGACAACATTTACAACAAAGACAACGTTACCTATACATAGGTGTCAATCCTTGAAGATTCCTGGCTACCTTATTGTAAAAGCCAGTGCACGCCACTGCTACTTAGGTATGTTTAGGTTTTATGCTTGTCTGACTCTAATGACGAGTGTAAAAAAGAGACAAATGTGCCTCAAGCTTTACATAAGCACAGAATTTTCTATCAGAATATTACGCATTAACGATGTTTGGTAACAAGTCTTCCAATGCCTTTGTTATAACCGAGAACCTTTACGCGAGACATAATTCGCAGCGCAATAGTAATTCTAGTAATTCTTGTAATAAACGGCGTGAAAGACGATATTTAGTATGAGAAGGCCCTTTTTACCACACATTTAAATATCTAAACCCTAAATCTATAAAAAAAAACCTACTGATTTTTGAATTTTTCGGATATAGTGCGTGTAAATGGCCCCGGCAAAAGTATTAGAATCATTATTGGATTCCTCGAAATGAACTACTTTACTGTTTCTAAGACCATGGCTCGGGGTCTATTTACACGCAGTATGTTCTAGACTCTAAATCTTCGTTTTATTATTTATATGTATAAGGTAAGGAACGTCTATGGTCCACTTGGTCGGATACTTGACTTGCAACCAGGAGGTCACGAGTTCGAGTCCTACGACCGCTCATCGCGTCACGTTGGGTCAAATACGCTTGGTGTACCGTGAGCATTTGCTTAGCAAGTGCCTGCCTACTCCGCTTTGGGATTAAAAGGCGTGAAGTGAATTTATTTTTATGTATAAGGTTTCGATCGAGTTTGCCGTATCGCTTAACGAAATTACTAATGTAGAATATTAAATGTTTAAAACGGGTATTATAGCGCGAAGATTAACCAAAGATAAGCATTCAGCTTATCTTTGGTTTCAATTCAATTCAATTTTTTTTAAATGGCTCTTGTGCCGACAGGTGTTGTCACTTATCTTTGGTTAATCTACGCGCTATAATACCCGTTTTAAACATTTAATATCATGTCAGTGCGCGTTTCCTTAAAAAATGATTTTACTAATGTAAAAATTTCTTCATTTCACAGAAGCACCGGGCAATTGCGGAACACGCTCAGTCGCGCCCGGCGAGCTGTGGCGAGCGATGGGGAGCGGCCGGCGGCGGAGCGGCGGCGGCGGGCGGCACACCGTCGCGCCCGCCCAGCACCCGAGGACGAGGGGCGGGCGGCGTTCTGGCGACGAGTGGTTCAGCGTGCGACGCGGCTCCACCACACGATTGACATGCACCGCAGGACGCGGACAAGCGCAATGCCCAAATTGCCCTGAGTTTGTGGTGTTGATTTTTTAAGATGGATTGTGTTATGGTATAAATAAAATAATAAATA
>SJJU01008523.1:0-15677 GCA_012932125.1 Conopomorpha cramerella | reverse complement strand
TTGTCAAAGGTACAACTAATACGTATGAACGCAGTTTTGACTTTAGACCACTTTTATTTTTTTTCCCATGACGCAGGCCACAAAATTGAAGAAGGATCATAACTAAGAGAAACAGGGGCCCTGAAAGTTCCCCATTAGTAGTAAAAGTGACAGTTTGGATCCAGAAGTACATAATTTTCCATATATTTTGGTGGGACAGAGACAGGCTGAAGGTGGCACGTGGCTTGCAAGTCTGGTTGTGTTTGCGGTCCAGTCTCAGGAGTTCGGTTATATTGTCCGGTGGTTAATGTAAAATATACTCTATTTGGTGGTGTCAGATTCAACATTAAAACGGCCTTTCTTCTGTACATATAAAGGTTGACTTTTGTTTAGCACCGAACTAAATTTACCGAACAACTGAGACTAGACTGTGTTTGCTCTGAGCCCTGAGCATTGAGAACTGTTTGAGCAGCTGTCCCGCCCGCCCCCCCCCCCCGGCCAAAAGGCGCGGTACTGCGGTTCCGTTCAGACTATACAATGCAGAATTTTACCATCATGGAGGTCTCCACCAAAGTCAAACAGAGAGAGCCACAGGTGCAAACAAGTCCTAAGGGAAGTAGATAAATATGTTTTGTCATTAATGTTGGTAAAATAAAACATTGTATGGACATATTGCACAGTTACAACAAAAGTGACAAAAAAGGTGTCATTTTATGAAATTGAACCTTAACATAAAAGATAAAAAACTTAAATTACAAAAGCGGCATGTTTCCTATTTGGTCCTTTTTGTTCTAACGATATATTTATTATTACTGTATATTATACCATTAAGAATGTAAAAATAAAAATACAGCATTTTACATTTTATAAAAATAATTTAATAGGCAATTCTATTAATAAAATGTTCCAAAAAACTGTCATTGGTGTATACAAATTTTATAACTATTTATTACTTACATCACTCCTAAGAAAAGTTTCAATTTTTATTTCGTTGGTTGAATTTATTTCAAATACCTACCACTTACAACTAGCAATACTAATATCTCTATGCTTCATCTATGCGGAGGCACTGATGGTGGATTACATTCCACTACTCCCTAGTTATGCGGACGCTTCACATTGGAACTGTTTGCGCCAATTTCAGCTCTTGGGTCCAATACACCGAATGAGGCCTTTTTATTTAGTTTGCTATTTTCTCAAAAGATGACGCTACGGTGTTGCATGTCTTTGATTCAAACCCTATTTGTACGCAACTTCTTGCAACACCAATACAAGCATATTTGTTGCTCAAAGTATTTTTTATTACTGAAATGAAAAACATATGTTTTGATTCAATCAATATTGAAAGAAATGTCACGTCGTATTTAACTGTAAACGTCTGATTTACAATCGACACAGAAATACTCACCTCACGCCTTTTAATCCCAAAGGAGGGTAGGCAGAGGCACTAGCTAGTTTCGCCAAGTGCATTCAACCCAACGTGACAGGGGGATGAGCCCATCGCCGTTATAGGGTTCACACACCTTGTCGTGTGGTTGCATCACAATGTTGTCCTTCACTGTACGAGCGTTGCGTTGCGTACAATAGGCTCTGAAAAAGAGTCGCATTGGTACACGTCCAGTAGCCGGACTGGAACCCGCGACCTCCCGGTTACAAGTCGAGTATCCGACCAACTGGACCACATACGCTCTAACATACACAGAAACTAGTAGGAAAAGGAGATTGAAAATGCCTCATTCCATGTCTTGGACATTGTATTGTCGTACAAAAAAAATAAAATTGGAACCAAAGCTTTAATGTGTGGCGCCGACATCAGCTACAACTTATTCATGTAGATTATAAAGTACAGTGACAGCTCTAGCACGGTAATACTTAACATTGGTACAGCACAATATTGTACTTAAAAAAAAAAACGTTAAAACAATATTAAATACAAAAAAACGTTTCCAAATGCAATAAAAGGAATTAATTATAGTTTGAAAAATTAGTATTGACAGTCTTTTGACGGTTACGAATTATAATAATTAGTGTTTGATGAAAAAGTTATTTCCCGCGAGAATGAAAATGAACGGAGGAATGTGGGGGTATTCATACCAGAAGCCCTGTTACGCGCGTCAAGAAACATACGCGCTGTGATTGGCTGTTATGCAGTGGCGTGCACACCATATAGACAAAAAGACACTGCCTACCTTAGTATTTCGGTTATCCGACCTAATAATAAAGTCATTGCTAGAGCCTTTTTTTGTTGTACTCACGACATAGGCTAACGAAGGTCTTGTGTTTTGTGGGCGAGTTGATAGGTACCTGTGTTTCGTAAAGACAAGTTACCTATACATAGGTGTCAATCCTTGGGGATTACTGCCTACCTTGTCGTAAAAGCCAGTGCACGCCACTGCTGTTAAGTCAGGATTAGTGCGATTTCGCTTGTATTAACCAATCGCGGCGCGTTACGTGTATTTTAATGTCCTTCTTAGACCGCTGTTCAGGGTGGCTGGCGTCTTATACAAATTCAATTGATGATTATAATGAAACCAGAGGCCATTTTTGAAAGTGTGAGTTGTGTGGCTATGGAAGAAAATTCACGGACTAAACAAATGCTAATTTCGCTTGACCACTACAACATAATGTCTTATTGCTTCGTTATAATTGGTTCATATGAGTCAAGCGCACACAGCGCCATCTGCTTAAAGCTTTAGGGTATTAAAAAATCCACTGTCACAAGTTGTTGACTTTTGTAAATTTCTTCCTAAAATCCCCACAGTGTTAAAAGTAAATGTAAAATACTTATACGATGGAAATTGCTAGAAAAAAAATCTACGTACAAAATATTCGTGAAAATGTCTTCAGTTTTGGTTTTCTACTCCATTAAATCAAATAATTCATAGATATTAATAGTGAAAATAATCCAAAGACTGTTACAATGCAATCATAAATCATGTATCATAATACAACCTTCTAAATTAAATGTACAGGAATGACTGACAATATCCCATGGTCATTTCAGCTGGGCTTGTCAATATTCAATATATAAAGTTATACCTCAAATAGCAGGTATCAAATTACTACAATATTATGAATGTCACTTTAAATAAACAAGATGATTTCGGGATCATGATCAGGACTTAGTTTTTCTTGCTCAGTAAATGATAGCGATTTCATTAGTATACTTATTTTCCCGAACAAACCTTTTTTCTTTTTGTTATAAATTAGTGTTGTGACCATACATTTTGTTGTAAATGTTAGATAAAAAAAGATACATTTAAACAAATTTTAAAATGTCTGTCACAAAAATAACTATATGTTTCTGAGCTAGAAAAAGTTAGTCTGGATCATGACCCCAAAGTTAGTCTGTATAGCTACAGTAGGTTTTCGAAGTGGTCCTCTCTCACTCAATCAAGAATATAAACATTGTACAAATAGTTATTGCGAAAGCTTACAAAAGAATTCTGAAAATCTGAAACTTTCCCTTCAATGTAATTGACATACAAATTCTAAACTAAATAATGAGGCGTCAACTAATTAAAACTAAAATATTGTGTGATTTCTTACAAAAAATACAAGCAGACATTTTGCAGACAAAAAGTGGCTATGTGTTACAAAATGTCTATATTACGTACCACATGACCACTTTTAGTTTGCTAAATTCCTAAAAACATAATCTTCCAGACTAGCTAAATAGTTTCTATGTACACCATTTTTTTTTTTTTTGGTTAAACGGTAGGTTTGAATACACAATTCATAGTAAGTATAAAAATAAATTTTGGACAGAAGTGGTTCATCATTAAGTACGACTTAGTACTTTTCGCTTCTAGACATTCGTTATTTTATGGCATCTAATTTGAACTGTGTTTCTTATTGGTATAAATATTACGAGAATTATTTAAATAAATAATGTCTGGCATTAAAAAAATCATTCGTCGCTATATCAATAGCAGATAACTTAATCTTCAGTCGTCTTAGATAAGAAGTGTACTGTGCGTAAATTGTATCGATCCAGCTGGAACGATGTAGCAAAGCAGAAGCTTCATCACACACGATAATCATATCAAATCGTCTACAATTACATTACGACAAAAACGTCCAAGTTGTAAAACTCTGTATCAAAACATTGGCACCTGCAGTAACGTTTGTCATCCGACCTTACGTAGCTATAAACCGTTACAAAAGCGAATACTTACAAGCTCGAAAAGTTAGCAATAGCTCTTTTGTAAAATCTTTTGTGCAGCCTTGATCAGTGGGGTCATCGTCTTCAATTCCATCGCGCAGTCGAGGAATGGGTGAGCGAGCAGCTCGTCGGCCGTGGCGCGCTCGTCCACGTCAACCTTCAGGCATTTGTCCAGGAAGTCCTGGAAATTTGGTGACAGCGTGTCCCACCGCGGTATCTTGGGTCTCCCCACAGCCGCTATCAAGTAAAGCGCCCTCAAAGGCGTCTCTTTCATGTAGGGTGGCTCTCCCTCTATCATTTCAATGGCCATTATACCCAGAGACCAAACGTCGACTTTCTTCCCGTACTGTTTCCTCGTGACTACCTCTGGCGCCATCCAGTAGGGAGTGCCGACCATAGTTTGTCTCTTTTCGTCACCGACTATGTTTGCACAGAAACCGAAGTCTGTGACTTTGACTGATCCGTCCATACCAAGAAGCACGTTGTCGGATTTGATGTCTCTGTGTATTGTACCTTTTGAGTGTAAGAATGCTATGGCCTGCAGAGTCTCTCGGCACACGGCTGCTATCTGGCCTTCCTTCATCACGACTTCCGTCACCACGTCGGTCAAGGATCCTCCGTCCAACAGCTCCATGGCCACCCAAAGGTGG
This sequence comes from Conopomorpha cramerella, assembly GCA_012932125.1. Lineage (NCBI taxonomy): Eukaryota > Metazoa > Arthropoda > Insecta > Lepidoptera > Gracillariidae > Conopomorpha > Conopomorpha cramerella. The sequence continues at coordinate 10,883 of SJJU01008523.1, read as the reverse complement.
TCATAGCTCAGGAATGCGTCCAAAAAGTTTACTAAGTTCTTGTGATGGAAACCTTTTAGCACATTAATTTCAGTAAGTATGAGATCCTTTCTCGACTGTTTAGTCAAGTCTATGTTCTTAATGGCCACTTTGCTGTTATCCTTGATGTCTTGAGCTATGAACACGACACCTGGAATAATGGAAACAAGCAATAAACAATATGTACTTAACAAAGCACTTGTTTTAATTATTGTAAAACATGGAGGTGCATTCTTTAGTAAGACTGCTTTGTAAAACTATTCATTTGGTTATTGAGTATTTGGACATGTAAAAATTTGGTTAAAATCACATGGTAATCTGACAGTTCTTCTCCAGTAAAAGAAATTGATTAGAACCGGGGATGTTTACTTTTGTTTTTAAAATCATAAATGACTTTCATCCAGCTTTGTGTTACACTACTGTATATCTATATGTTATCACACTTATAATGATGAATAAATAAATCATTTCATTTTAAAAATCTATGTGGTAAACTGTTTTGTTGATTACAATTCACCTTGTACAAATTTCTGGTCTGGTAAAATTTTATATGTTGGGCTTAGAATTGGAAATGTGGTATCAAAATGTACCTAAAGCACCTAATGACTTTATTAGGATATTGTATTAAGCCTGTTTCTAAAAAAAATGCACACTACACACTTTTTAATCCCAAACCAGGGTAGGCATATGAATTAATTTCAATTAAACAAATATGTTTTAACAAATTAGGTATTTTACAAATGTTATACCTTATGATTAGGAGGTTACCTAAAAATGTTAATCTATAAATTAAAAAAAATAAAAATAAATACACTTCACGCCTTTAATCCCAAAGAGGGGTAGGCAGAGGCACTTGCTAAAGCAAGTACTCTCGGTTCACCGAGCATATTTAACCCAACGTGACAGGGAGTGAGCCCATCGCCATTATAGGGTTCACACACCTTGTGGTGTGCGGCTTGTTAATCTATGTATGTTACAATTAGTTAATATCATTATTAAATAATTTACATAAGTAATAATAAAAAGTCATGAATAGGACCTTGAGCACTGCATAATATACAAATACCAGAAATATGATTCAAAGGCTCAGTATCAGATAAATCTATGGCTAGGAAGAGATAAGATTGTGTGGGTGGATGAGGAGCTACAATAATACTGTGTGTGCCTTATCAGTTGTTTCCCAATTTAACATTTAATTCAAATGTTGAATTTTAAAACTTCTGTTATAGATCATTCAGTAATACTTAAAATAATGTACCAGAACATTTGAAATAATGCTTCGCATAAAATTTTGCTATGTTAATATGGAAATTGGATTAAGTTGATTCTTAACATTACATAATGTTTTATTAGTATTAAAAAGATAAAATATTTTGTCATGCATTGTTACACACATCATTGCTTCATGACTGTCTTCCAAATGATATGTACTATGTGCAAAATGATAACGGAGAATCAATTTGTTAGGACCTTTTTATCTCACACACTTCTATTTTACATTCATACATCTTGCCATACATGCTCTCTGGTCTTATTATATTTCACATCACCTTCCAGTCTTACCCAGCTCTCACTGTATATCAAAATAAGCATACAACATACTGTTATATCATCTCATCAATAAAACCCAAATAATACTTAATCTAATTGTTGTTCATTTGTATCATGTACTAGTAGTAATTAGGTTATCTGTAGAGGTACGTAATAGTAAAGAGTATGTACATAACAACAATAATATTACCTGAAGCACCAGCACCAACTTCCTTGAGTATATCAAATCTGCTGTGCGGGTCGTCTTTGTTACAAATCCTCTTCAACTCTTCATATATTTCTTCGTCAGTCATTGTTGCATTATTTATTTGTTTCTTCCTCAGTATAGGGCTCTCTTCTTGTTCTGTGTCAATGAGGGTCAAATCCTGGACAACAGCCGTAAGATCCAACATGGCATCTTTTTTCTTTAGGCTATGTTTTGAAGGGGAAACGGGCATTGTTTGTCGGTTCAATGGGGGTGTGTCTGTTGACGAAACATCTTCCTCACTTGTTTGGCCGTAAGATAGATCAGAGTCCTGACTCTGATGAGCTGCTTTTTTGTCTAACAACTTTTCTATTTCTAAATCTTCCTCAGTGATGACTTCCTGAGTCACAAAAGGTTTGAACGGTTCGTCAGGCGCTTTTTCCTTCTTCATAGTGTACATGTGAAATTTGACGGCCTGAATCGCAGCGTCGGGATTTTCATTTTGCTCGGCGGGAGTGATTTGCGTGTTGAGCAATCTTAGCCAGGACATAGGGAGCCCCTCAAGCTGGCCCGTCTCCGAGTTCTTGCTGACATGGATGTGCTGCTTGACGTCCGTGGGCATCCCGATCTCCGTGGCTCGGTCATCCCCTTTGTGCGGCTTCTTATTGAACAGTTTCCCGAAGACACCTCGGCCCGAACGATTCGACATTGTGCTACTTTTGTTGTCACTGTGTTACAACTAAAGGGCCATTGCAGAATAACCACACCATCGATATTATACCGTTTGTGCGTTTATATTTACTTTTTTGAAGCTAAATTAGACACATTTTAGCAACAAAATAGGAGTGGCTACCAATCACGGACTACTTATCTTCTGTCAATGTCAGATATTAAACGTCAAATGACGTTCTGTTTTTGATGACGTTTCCACCACATTACATAGAAAGATGATAATTATTCCAAATAAAGAAAGAAGCTTGTAATATCTAGTTGAATTATTGTTTTACGTAAGAATAATATTTGTCGATACATAATAACCCAATTATAATTCAATAAATACATTAAAACCATAAATATAAGCAATACATTGTTATATTTGAACGGAACGTTTAGTTCATTTAATATCTGTTAGAGAGCGCCACTGTCGTGGATGATTCATCTTCAAGATCATTATTTTCTCAGACCCAGAAAGACAATCTAACGACTTTGTAATAAAAAAGTAATTAGTCAATCAGTTGAATGGTTAATTATTCTGAATTGGTCATTTTAGAAAAATAGCTTCAGAACTAGGTACTTGGCATGTTTCAGCAATGGGTAAAATTATGTTAAAATAATTAGGTAAGAAAGTATCTTACTACCTATTTAAAATCTATCTGCAGAAGGTACATATCTACTAGGTAGCTAGGTAGGTCGTAGGAAACAAGGCCCACTTTTTTTAAATTCCTTGGATAATTGTGGCTATTATTGGAGTGCCGGCCGTCTGGTCCCAAACCACTTCGGTGAGCCGAATCGATCGTTAGAGAGCAGCCCGAGTCCGAATTCTCGGAGTTCTCTCTCGGAGAACTCTAAAATATTCTTATCTAGATGTCGCTAGTAGGTGTCCAGGGTCACTTCTGTCATATTTTAGTAGGTTTTTTATTATTCGGGCAAGTTATTCAAGCTTCGGACACTTTTGTAACATGCAATGACACCTACTTATGTATTGGTAACTTGTCTTTACGAAACACAGGTTACCTATCTACTCACCCACAAAACACAGGACCTTCGTTAGGCTATGTCGTGAGTACAACAAAAAAGGATCTAGCAATAACTATAAGTATTATTAGGTCGGGTAACCAAAATACTAAGGTAGGCAGTGTCTTTTTGCCTAAGTATGTGGCAGTGGCGTGCACACCATATAAGCAAAAAGACACTGCCTACCTTAGTATTTTGGTTACCCGAATTAATAAGAGTTATTGCTTGTTTTTTTTTGTTGTACTCACGACATAGGCTAACGAAGGTCCTGTGTTTCGTAAATACATGTTACCTATACATAGGTGTCAATCCTTGGGGATTACTGCCTACCTAGTCGTAAAAGCCAGTGCACGCCACTGGTATATGGTGTGCACGCCACTGATTGTAGGTATAGGTAGGTTCTATACATACTAGATTTATTTACGACGCGTGTAATGTCAATGAGAAGACTACAGAACCGAGAGAGACTATAATAACAATACTTAATTGGCTTGTCTGAGTATACCAATGAAGGTAATCGCAGATCAGCGACCCTACGGCTGAGTTGTACTAAGTAGTGGGCGAAGTCATGAAACTTGGGTACATTACAATGACAAGCTTCGGAGTCCTAAATCATACGCGTTACTTTTGCACATTTTCACATTCAACGTTATATAACTCCATCAACATTTTACAGATTTGTGGTCTTCTTATATTCAAAGATTTTTATTTCAGACTAATATTATAAATGGGAAAGTGAGTTTGTTTGTTTGTTTCTTTGTTCCGCTTTCACGCCGTAACTACTGAACCGATTGCTTTGACATTTTGGAGACGTATAGTTAGAAGTCCAGTTTGGTACTTTTTGTTTGGGGTACTTTTTATCGCGGAAAAGTTGATATTCCCGAGAGAAAAAAAAATCCTTTGTACCGCAATATAACTGAATACCACGCGGGCGAAGCCGCGGGCGGAAAGCTAGTTATACATAATTCACTTCTTATTTTCCCCATGAAATGTTTTGACCCAATGTACATTCATTGGTGTGTCAAACTTCGCCGCAAATATTCGCAAGAGGTCGTTGATCAAGCGTTTGACCAACACATCAGGCAGGATGGTGGTCAAACGCTTGATCACTGTGATAAATAAATATTTAAGAGAGGATTCTTCAAAATTCATCTCCTAAGGGGGTAAAAAGCAGTGGCGTGCACTGGCTCTTACAACAAGGTAGGCAGTAATCCCCAAGGATTGATACCTTTGTATAGGTAACTTGTCTTTACGAAATATAGGTACCTACATACCTGCTCACCCACAAAACCCAGGACCTTCGTTAGCCTATGTCGAGAGTACAACAAAATAAGATTTAGGTCTATTATTAGGTCGGGTAACCAAAATACTAAGGTAGGTGTCTTTTTGCCTATATGGTGTGCACGCCACTGGTAAAAAGGCTGGTAGAAGTTAATATGAGTAAACAACGTTTTTCTTCGTTCTAAAACTCGGTGGTGGTATTTTTTTAATAGAAATTAATATTGAGACTGTACGAAGGAAATCGCGGGGCGTCCATTTGTGATAAATAATGCTGAATATTGTACAGGTGAGTGACCGCGCCACATTACGCAAGGTGCTGATGAAGATGGTGTGTGTAAACATTGGGATAAGTACCCACAGCAGCTAGCTGAGGCGCCTATCGATATAACCACTCCAAATTCGGGATGTAAACAGACAGGCGAGTTTGTTTATAAGTATGTATACAGACGTACAGACATACGCCAGTTCGGGTTGGGGGAAGAATAGACAAGAAACTTCGTAACCACCTTTCAAAAGTCTGTGGTCCAGTTGGTCGGATACTTGACTTGTAACCGGGAGGTCGCGGGTTCGAATCCGGCTACCGGACGTGTTCCAATGGGACTCTTTTTCAGAGCCTATGTACGCAACGCAACGCTCGTACGGTGAAGGACAACATCGTGATGAAACCCGCACACCACAAGGTGTGTGACCCCTATGACGGCGATGCAATGGGCTCACCCCCTGTCACATTGGGTTAAATACGTTTGGTGCATCGTGGCCATTTGCTTATTAAGGAAGTACCTCTGCCTACCCCGCTTTGGGATTACAAGGGGGTGAAGTGTGTACCTTTCAAATTGTACCTATTAAGTGCAAATTTCATACTGCGCTTCCTTCGTACATAATCATCATCATCATCATCATCATCAGCCCATACCTGTCCACTGCTGGACATAGGCCTCTCCAATTGCACGCCACTGTCATCTGTTTTCGGCTTCTCGCATCCAGCTTCTGCCAGCCATCTTGCGTATATCATCAGTCCACCTTGGCTGAGGGCGTCCTACACTCCGTTTGCCGAGACGCGGTCTCCACTCGAGAACTCGTTTTCCCCAACGGTCATCGGTTCTACGGCAAATGTGGCCGGCCCACTGCCACTTCAGCTTGCTAAAACGATGAGCTATGTCGATGACTTTGGTTCTCTGTCGGATCACTTCATTTCTGATTCGATCCTTCAGAGTCGTAGTTCGTACATAAATCATCATACTTAATCTAAAAATGTACAACTTATAACTATACATAGGTACTACTTAAAAAATAAAATCTTAAAACTAACACAAAAACAAAGAAGAATCTAATACTAACACCTTATACTTACAAAAATAACTTTTACATTTCAAAAATATTTACATTAAGAAAAGTGTCATATAATCGAACCAGTCTTGGTACAGAGTTAAAGAAGATATCAGCTTCCTGGCAACTTGCGAGAAAATTGTTAATAATTTGAATGGTTCGGTTTGTGGGCGCGTTAGTTCTATGTTTTGTCTTTCTAGGCCTGCAGGAATGACGGACCTCCAATTGTCACAATTCCTTCATACCGACAGAAAACATCCTAAGCTAATGTAACCCAGATATTTCGTTCTGAAACGCACACGCAGTAAGCATTAAACGATGTTTACAGATACGATCCATTCACGGCCTCATATTTTACTCAATGCTCTCAAAGTAAACCCTGTAAGTGCTGGAGGCGCGAAAACAACATAACAAAATCCTATTTGGTCACGTCAAGATCTACATGTGGGTTTCGTTTATTTACATTTAGTTCATACGTTACGTAGTTGCTTATCTTCATTGGCCATTGCTTTAGTAAATTATATTTCCTACAGTCGGATGGTGCAAAAGAAACCAGATAGGTCTTAAAACGAAGTATTTTATTCTAATTTCTACAAACTATGAGACAGAATGGACCCGATGTTAGGTGTCAAATTGCTCTACTTTCTACAATCTAACTATCCTAAAAGAGTATGGACCCGATGTTAGGTGTCACATAGCTCTTGTGTAAAACTAGTGAGCCGATCTTGATTGCAATCTTCTAAAATGTTTTTGATCCCTAGACACTTCACGTGTGTATTGAGGTATGTATCTCACCAATGTTATGCTCTCGGAGACGTCTTAAAAAGTTGCAACAATATCTCTACAGCAACACCTTTTTACCACAATCCATAGATGCTTTGTGATACTGAACAAATTTTGACGCGTCTTGTGAGCTAGAACTTCATACAGTGCAGTGCGCTAGGCTGGCCAATGAAACTGGCCGGTTTAGGCATGCCCGTGCGCCCGCGCAGCTATTTTTGGGTCAATAGCGTTTGAATTCGTTCATCAGTTTAATTCGTATTGTGTACAGCGAGTGCTATGCGAGAGGCCACCATACGACTGGGGATTACTTTGTAAATTGGTTGGTTTTAAATAGACGATGTAGAGAAAGAGGCCTGTGTGGATCTTTGAGGTGCGAATTAAATTATTATTGACTAGTGGACGTACCGCGATTTCATTCGTGCAATTTCATTTTAATTTGTTTTAAGAAACAGTACCACCAAGTTTTAGAACCACAACTCAGAAATTTCCCTTTTTCTCATATGAACTTTTATCCCCTTAGGTGATGAATTTATGAAATAATCTTTCTTATTTCACGTAAACATCATAAAAAGAACCCGACATTGCATTGGGGAATTGTGAAAACGCAGCTTTCTCGGGTCAAGGGTTTGGGCTGAGGGCTGATAAGTCAGTGATGAATGAAAAAGTTTTATATAATTACTGGCTGTCTCGAAAAACATTTGTTTCGCCATAATAAGTTGCCTTTGTACTCCATGTATTATTGGGAGAAATACAACTGGTAGGTAGATGCATAAAAAATTGGTAGTAGCCGATGCTCAGACCTACTGAATACGCATATAAAATTTGGTAAAAATCGGTAAAGCCGTTTCGGAGGAGTACGGTAAGTAACATTGTGACATGGAAATTTTATTTATTAGATAAGAATTGATATTTCGATCTCTTACTTACTTAAGCTGGGTAAATAATAGGCTTAGGGTAAATTCTTAGACATACGTTTCCCATATTTCACCGTAGGCTGATTTTTTTAGGGTAAGACATCGGAATAAGCCGAACAGTGGGCAGACATATGAAATTACTGATAGCCTTATCTTGTGCCCTCCACCGTGAACATACAAGTGATGAAATGAGACAATTTTCACCACGTGTTTAAACCACGAAAACGTGTGCGGTTTAAAGAGGCTGCGGCAAGTAGACGCGCACGTCTCCAGAGAATGGCCCGTACAGAGAGAGGCAGGTAGGGCGCGGGTGGTGTTGTCTAAAAAATGTCAGTACTAGTGGGTGATATGCAGTGGCGTGCACTGGCTTTTACGACAAGGTAGGCAGTAATCCCCAAGGATTGACACCTAGGTAACTTGTCTTTACGAAATATCGGTACCTACCTATCTACTCACCCACACTTCACGGGACCTCCGTTAGCCTCTGTCGTGTGTACAATAAAAAAAGATCTAGCAATAACTCTATCATTAGGTCGGGTAGCCAAAATACTAAGGTAGGCAGTGTCTTTTTGCCTACACACATCAAAAGTGTCTAGGGATCAAGAATATTTTTAGCTCTAAAAAAAAATCTAATCTTCTGGATTGGTCTCCTACCTAATTCCCCATGCCTGTATGACTTATCACCACATTTTGAATAAATTATGAATCAATTTAATTCTTGTTTGCAATCTTCTAAAATGTACTTGATCCGTAGACACTTTTGATGTGTGTTTATGGTGTGCACGCCACTGGTGATATGGGAGTAGTATTTTTTTAAATCACAATGAACAAGCGTTTGACCACCATCCTGCCTGATGTTAAGCAGCGATGTGGTCTACGATGGAGCACACTTGTTCAGTATTGTGTTTTTTGGCCACTGACAGTCAGCATGTAGAAGTCCCAAAAAGTTTCATGTAACATTTAAAAGTCTTTAGTGAAAATTAAAGGGTTCAAGTGTTGGTGATAGCTACAGACATGTTGTGCCGAAGGAATTTAGATAGCTATAAGCTGAATATTTCTGAGGAGGGTAGACTGACGATAATATTCAGGAAATAGTTTCGATTCATGAATACCATAAAATTATCATGAAATTATTTTGAAAATAGTGTTTCAGTGCGGTATGACGCGGGCGCGAGCGTCATGGGCGGATCCGCCCACTGCGCGCCAGTCTCGACGTCCACTCCGCGCGGTCCGCCCGTTTCCCGCCAAAAAAAACTGTAGCATTAATTTTGTTTTTTTTCTGTGTCTTTTTTACGAGTTTTCTATTCGACCAGTGTTTCTTTTTTGTATTTGTTTTGATTTTCTCTGTATATCGGCGGGAACGAATCGTGTATTCGAATTCGAATAAGTTTGTCACGTTCTGAAATAAAAATTGGTGATTTTGTGTGTTGATTTGAAGGATTCTTAAATTGGAGGTAATATAGTGTTATGTTTTATTACGTAGCCAGATATGTACTTAAGTTTTGTAAGTGAAAGCACAACCTGTACCTATTTGAGAAAACTGCTTGTTTACAGAGACCGGTTTTTTTATACGCCTTTTAATCCCAAATCAGACTAGGCAGAGGCATTTGCGAACTTATGCCCACGGTTCACCAAGCGTATGATAGGAGATGAGCCCATTACCGGTAAAATGTGTACTTATTATTTTACTAATTATAAAATGCTTTCCAACATTAAAATCTTGAAGGAATCGTTACTTAGTCCTCCATAAAGTTAAAATAATTAACAATTAATTTTGTTTGATGGACATTAGTCTACTAATATTGTATAGAGGAAGGATTAAATTGTTTGTTTGTTTGAATTGAATAGCCGAAAAAACTGTACCCAGTTTAGGATAGGTACCTACTAGCCATACAAAAACTGAAATAATTTAACCTATAGAGTACAAAATCTAAAAAATAAAAAGGGAGGCTACTTAGAGTCTCTTAAAACACTTACTTTTAACCTAACAAAACATAGATTTTTGATGGTTAATTGTAAGTATTTTGGTGCTAACGGGCACCACTCAGTAACCACTTAGGGATTCTGATCATCCCTTATGATGCCTTATACAACGTATGTTGGAATAAACACAACCTAACATTTGATTGAGTAGTTACTGGAGTTCTGACACATCTTTATTGACATAGAGCAGACTAGCTGAGCCGGCAAACGTTGTTTTACCATATACATTATTTACATTGTTTTTCTACTATTATATGCATGTATTATACATATATACCTTCCTCAAGAATCACTCTATCTACTAAAGAAAACCGCATGAAAAATCCGTTGCGTAGTTTTAAAGATCTAAGCATACATAGGGACAGACGGCGGGAAGCGACTTTATTTTATACTATGTAATGATATGGACGAAGTCTCCGAAAGTTCCAGTCGTTTCCTGGTTGTACTTTATAAACATGTGGTTGACCACCAATCCTGGCTGATGTTAAGCAGCTATGTGGTCTTCCATGGAGCACACGTTTTCAATAGGTAAGCTATTTAAGGTAACGCGTTTATACAATAGGACAATCAGGAGAACGGCAAAACGTTAGCCATACCAGGTGGATTTACCATTTACGCGAACTAAACGGTTTGGGTCTACTTTCATAGTGCGAACTTCCAGGATGTGGAATCACTTGCCGGAGTCTGTGTTTCCTGCGCAGTACAGTCTTAAGATCTTCAAATCACTGGGGGTGAATAGGTGCCTAAACACATCGCAATTTAACATCAGACAGGATGGTGGATGAAAAATAAAAATACCCTTAATTTAGGATGTATGGTTTAATGGACTTAGGCTATATCCTTCCTTACCTCAATATCCGCAATTATTGTTTCAATATTCGTGCACGAATGACTCCGCTTAGGGAGACCTAAATAGATTATTACTGATGTTAGTGCGGTGACTAATCTGTACCTAGCTTTCCTATAGTGTTTATGTTGGCAGATACGCGCGCACTGTCCGACAAGGATATTTTGGCGCGTGGCTGATAAGTTTGGCAAACAATTTAAGACCAACGCAGTCTTGTTTTTGATACATATTGGGGTATTTTCAGGGCCCCTGTTTCTCTTCT
>SJJU01008521.1:0-22949 GCA_012932125.1 Conopomorpha cramerella | reverse complement strand
CACCCGCGCGGCCGCGTTAGCCCGCCGCGCCGCAACCGGCCGTCTGAGGCCAACCAATCAGAGCACGGGCCGCGTTTGGTCTAGACTTTAGGCAACTCAGCCTTCTCCGTAAGACCTAGGTACCAGGCGAACAGGAGTTGCGCGGAGTTAAAAGTCTAGAACGCTAGGTCGTGTGTATCGCGTGGGTCGACGCCTGGCTCGCTCTCGAGCACAGGTTGGATTTCGATTTACCTAGGTACGTTTAAACTAACTCCTTTATGTTTTGTACTCCAATTTAACTTTGTTCAATCTCGCTGGAGCAATTTAACTTTATTTAATCAGTATTAGTCAAGTATTAGTGTTGTAATTACCTAGAAAGTTTTTTGTTGTATAAAATAGTATGTGATAAAAATGTTTTTTTAATTTCTGTGCTACATGATCTCCAGAAATCTATTACGTACGTAAACAAATTGTTACTGATGCGGACACTTGATACGCATCCACAGTCTGTTCGGCAATTAACTGTGTTTATACAATATTTGTCAACAATAGGTAGTTATACAGCCGCGTTTCCTCTTTAAACATTACCCGTTCATCCATATTCATTAACACTTTCCGGCTCTGGGTGATTATTTCCTAACGACAATAACAGTCGTTTTCATTACGTGCCAGTTCATTGATACTTTCCCTGCTGTACTGTATAATTTTCCCGCGTAGAAAATCTTCAATGGATATTGGGAAACTCGATGGTCGTATTTTATCGAAGGTCAGTCTAGTGGCAGAACAGACAGCTCTTGCCTGCTCAGTATTGGTTCAGCGTTCGAGACGGACGCACGTACCTCCCGGTCGCGGCTGAGCGCCTAGTACTCTCGCGTAAATTGCGGAAGAAGATATTCATTGTTTTTTTTTTGTTCTTGTGCTGTGTTGTGTGTTATTTGCTATTTTTTTTAATATCAGTTTATTGTGTAGAAGGCATTGACCTCACTATTTGGACGGACTGTAAACAAAGGTTTGTATATTTTACGCATTAATCATACAGGTACATTTTATTATGTTAACGTACAAAGTAATTATTATAAAATTTTGCTTACGGTAATATTTTTTATAAGTATAACCTAGTCAACCATTCAATAGATTATTTTAACAACGAACTAATATGTCATTACTTTATTGTCACAATACAACAAAAAAAAACTGGTTCTAAGTTAATTTACAAGGTATTAGAGACGTTTCACGTCACAATTTATGATTGATATAATTGCACATTATAAAAAACGATAACTAACGACCTTGTGAAATACGTTATCACCTAGTATTTCTGGAAACCCTCGTTTCCCCAATATGATCAGAATTATTGACCTTTTATTTCGTCAATCATTGTTCCCGCATTATCAGCTCGCTTTCAGGAGCAGCCCTGGGAATTCTTTCCAATATCACTTTTGACGATTTTCAATCTCGATATGAGTTTCATAAGACCAATGCAAAGAGTAAGAAATACCCATTCAAGCCGACTTCTAGTGTAGACCTTGTTCTTCTTAGACTTCAGTAGACCCTAATGAGTGCACTTCATCAGGCGTCAATCAGTACCATCAAACAAACGGATTTTGCGCAACGGATTTTGATGCGGTTTCCTTTAGTAAATATAGTGATTCTTGAGTAAGATTTATATGTATACATACATTTCACGCCTGTCTCCCAGAGGGGTAGGCAGAGACTACAGATCTCCATTTGTCACGGTCCTGACATACCCCTTTCGCTTCATCTACATTCATACATCTTTTCATACATGACCTTCGGGTTCGAGTACTTTTCATGCCACCTTCGGCCAGGACATCACCAATCTGGTCTGTATATGTGTAATACATGTATATAATAGCAGAGAAACACTGTTAATTTATATTTGCAAAGCGTTTGCCGGGTCACCTAGTGAAGTGATAATTTCGAACTCTACATACAATCTCGAGCGAACTGGATTGTGTTTTCTCTATGAAGAGATGTAATTTCATTTTTCGTATTGAGGCATGGATACTTTTTTATGTGTGGTATACCAAATAGACACCCTGCCGCCATGGGGACAGTGAACGAGGTAGTGTCGGACTCTTACCGACTAAACCCCCACGATGACCTCCGTGTCGCATATCGGCGGGTCCCTGGGAGTACCCTAAGGAATTGTGTTGGGAACCGCCCAATGCAACCGCCTCAGGCATGGGCGGTTCTACTACTAAAATGAACTGTAGGGCACACAGAGACACTAGACTTAGGTTTAAAAGGGATACACTCTGTTTAAGATATGCATAATGTATTTTTTATATAAAAAAAATAATACACTTCACACCTTTTAATACCAAAGCGGGGTGGGCAGACGCACTTGCTAATCGTATTTAACCCAACGTAGCAGGAGGTGAGCCTATCGCCGTTATAGAGTTCAGACACCTTGTGTGCGGGTTTCACCACGGTTTTGTCTTTCACCGTACAAGCGTTGCGTTGCGGACCTATATAGGCTCTGAAAAGGAGTCCCAGTTGTACACGCCCAGTAACCGGACTCGAACCCGCGACCTCCCACGGTTACAAATCAAGTATCCTACCTGATCCGACTGTACCACAGACGCCCTATACCAATTGGACCACAGACATATAATTTATATCATAATCATGAATATCATTTTATCAAAAAAATAAGTGGTATGATTGTGGACAACGAGTTCTCCAACAATACAGGTAAGGTGCAGGTGCAAATTACAGGTTCTGATAATGAGTTCGCTCCATAGTGAAAAATCGCTGTAATTTTCGCAATTCAGTGTTTGTGATTGCAATTTTATAAAACAATAAATTTAAATTAAAAAAAACAACGAATTCTACCGATAAAATATGAACATTAGTTGTAGTCACATGGATGCCGTTGCCAGAACAGAACCAAATTTGAATGAGATCACATAGGCATCACCAGCTTTCAAATTATTATCCAAATCGGTCCACCAAGTCGAATGTTATAAGATAACAAACCTAAAAAGGAAAAAAATAACACATACGAATTGAGAATCCTTTTTTTAAGTTGGTTAAAAATGCAATCAGGCTTATGGAATGGAAACTGGAGTATGTAATTCTTAAGATAAACAATACAACTAAGACAATGGCGAAATGACTATTTCTCATAATGTGCATGAAATTATTTTCTCAGATGGTCTCGGTGTGGTGAAACATTTGTACAATTTAGTCGTGGGGTGCAGTTCAGACATGTGTGTGTTTGCCCTAAATAAGCCGTTCTGCTCCGCTAGTCACACTACCCGTGTTATCTTTATCTTTAAACGAGCAATTCTTGTATATATATATATAACGGCTGCACCGATTTTCATGAAATTTGGTATGTAGAGGGATTTGGGGGCGATAAATCGATCTAGCTAGGTTTAATTTTTAGAAAACATCTTTCCAACCGTGTTTTCGGGCATGAAAAATTGCTCAAATTGTTATTACGACTCTTACTGACATCTATTGCCGAGTAGTAATACTATGCTATACGTAGGATGGTGCGGGGGACGGTTTGGTTTTGAAGTAACTAGAGATGGGGTTATGAAAAAATCGAAGGAAAATAATCGTTTTTTTTACTTCGAGCGAAGCTCGGTCGTCCAGGTACTGTCTTATTATGATAAAATAAATAATTTGACTTTATGCTCAATTTATGCTAAGTAAAGCTTCACTTGTGTTACACAAAACATCTGTGACTAAAATCCAAAATATAAAATTTCGAACATACAATATTTTGTTTGACATTTAGATTGATCGTTTAATAGAATATTACAATAATTGAATCGTGTAATACAATGATTAGAAGAGATAAATTTTAAAAGTGATGAATTTGAAAATATTTTAAAAGTGAATTTCTTAAAAAATGTCACGGGTCGATGATCACGGGACACAATGATTTTTTCATTTGTATAACTTTATATTGTTCACCGGGTGTATAGGCGCGAATATAACCAAAGACCAGCTCGAGCTTACCTTATGATACCATACGTCGAGTAAAATAACAAAGGTAAGCTCGAGCTTGTTTTTGGTTATATTCGCGCCTATACACCCGGCGAACAATATTGAGTTATAATGTCTGTGCGCGTTTCATTAAAAAATGATCTTGTATAACTTTATTTGTTAGACTTTTGATGACTAAATGACAGTTTAAATAATTAAAAGTTTTAAACTTCAAAATATAATCTAGTTCAACTAAGCTTTGAAAACTTACGACATCAGCAAAAATCATAATAGTCTACACAATTTTATAATACAAAAATTACAACACTATAATCAAACTTGAAAGTGCACTTCATTTTAATTGGTCATTAGCTAGAGTGACCTAAGAGCCATCACGTTTCCAGAGGTTCAGATTTGTTTTCAACTATCTGATCCGGTAAATGTCGTTTTGTCAATATACAGTACTAGCGGACGCCCCGCGTTTTCATTCGCGTAGTCCCAGTATTAATATCTATTCAAAAATACTACCACCAAATTTTCGAACCACAACTCCAAACGTCTTTCTGATATAAACTTCAACCGCCCTCCCGTTTAACCCCCTTGAGGGATGAAATTTGAAAAATACTTATCTCACGTATAGATCATAAAACGAACCCCTGTAAGAAACTTCAGTATTCCAAGGTCAAGGGTTTGGGCTGGCCGTTGATGAGTCAGTGATGACTGAATTAGTCAGGTATTTGACTTTTTTAATATGTAGATAACAGTGTGTCTCTACCATGTATTATACATATAAACTTTCCTCTGAAATTACTCTTATCTATTAAAGAAAACCGCATAAAAATCCGTTGCGTACTTTTAAAGATCTAAGCGTACGCCAGGCGTAGCCAGTCACCGTACTCCTTCAACTTTTTTATATAAGACCTCAGTCCAACTTTTTCCGTCTTGGGGGTAGTAAGAGGCGATCGAGGGAACTCTCCAGGCAGCAGCACTCTCTTGTGTGTTAAACCACAATACCCATGCGATCACCAACCCGTCTGCTGTACAATGGATCATGGAAATAATAGTAGCACTCCCTTCGTCCAGCATTGGACGTTCTTTTTTTTTATCACTATGAACAAGCGTTTATTTATTTGGCACACAAAACGTTTGACCACACGTTTGGCACCCTGCCTTATGTTAAGCAGCAAGTGGTCTACGACGGAACACACTTGTTCATTAGGTACCTATTCACCCGCGACTTGAAGACCAAACACAGACTCCGGCAAGTCATTTAACATCCTGGCGGTTCGCACTATGAAAGTGGACGCAAACCGTTTTGGTTCGCGTAAATGGTAAATCCACCTGGTATGGATGACGTTTTGCCGTTCTCCTGGTTGTCCTATTGTAAAAACGCGATGGGGGTATTAGGATATGCAACTCCGTAGCACACTCTCGGAAGTGCACCCGATAGAAGACATAGGTTCGCAACCTTTCGGCGATGATCAAGGCTTTGTAGTCGAGCATAAACAACATGTGGCTGATAATGAATTTGAATTGTAAAGTATACAAAGGACTAGTGGCGAAGCTAGGGGGTAAGCCGGTAGTTCAAGACAAGCCTATGCCAGGCACATTAACAAATATTTTAAAGGAAATTAAGTAGCGTAGGGACTTATTATTATTATTATTAATAGCCTACTGGGTCCCACTGCAGGGCAAAGGCCTCTCTTCCCTTTCTCCGCTCTTCCCGATTTTGTGCTGATGTCCACCAGTTTTTGTTCTGGCGGACGATCTCGTCGCACCATCTCTTCCTTATTTAAGCTTAAGACTTATTATAGCTCAAATAAGTAAGACAAATAAAAAATCAAAATGAGCATTGGTTATGTGCCTATTCTTCACTACCTTTACCTCCTAGCTTCGCCACTACAAAGGACCGTTCAAAAGGGTCACGAGAAATAGTCTTAGAACAGTTGTAGGGTTCGTCAATATGACCAACTATAACACAACAATGCGGGGAAATTAACACATTTTGACAAGCCCAACAACGTTTCTAAGACCATTGATCGGGATCCTTTTACACGCGAAATATAAAAAAATATTTTAATTACGTGCTTTAAAAATTCTGATGCTGAAATTGAATTTCAACTTTGAAACGTTTCAGATTCATATTCGCAGCCTTTCTCTTTGTCATTACGTGTTTTTATTTGTACGCAGCAAGTAGTCTTTTGTAGCGACTTTCTATCACTTTGAGGCTAAACTGTTTCTTTGAATGCAAGATTGCGATCAGGAAAGTAATAAATATTCCTCTTCTTTTTTTTTTGTTGCATGTTATGATGGTAGATTTTAATTATCAAATGGCTGGACTATCTCTATGTTACGTTTTGTAATTATGAATTTTGTTATGCCATCATGATTTATTTTTAACTGATTTAAAAAAGGAGGAGAATCTCAATTCCTTTGTATGTTTGTTACCTCAGAACTTTCAACTGGGTGAAGCAATGTTGATGAATCTTTTGTTTTTGTGCAAAAGTTTGTGCATCCAGTGTGGTCTCGTTTAATTTTTGTTGAGGATTGTCAGTGGCTTTCATGATTAAAACTATATAAGTCTTCCAGTACAGTTATATTTGTTTGTTTTCAGTAAAAAAAAATTATAACCGTGTAAGCAGGTTTTCTCTTTAGGTTAGCCATAAGGTTGGTTTCCACCATATTTTCATCGAAGTTATAAAACCTTATTTTTTAGTACAACTAATAACTTTAAGCAGGTTTTCCCTGTAATAAAATCGATGACATAATTACTTACATTACATACAGATCTTATTGAATCATGGGGGTCGTAAGAGGCGATCAAGGGACCTGTCCAGAGAACGAGCAGCTGCGCTCTCTGTGAGTTAAACCACCACACCACTGCGATCGCCAACCCGCCTGCCAAGTGCGGCGGTAATTGGCATTTCCCTCCAAATTATAATGGATTATTACGTAAATTTCCTTAAATAAGAAAAAAATCAAACATAAATACACTTCACGCCTTAATAAAGTACCTAACAATACTTTTCTTCGTTAAGATAACACAATACAATATTCAACACATTTTACATTCAGACAAAAAATAAATACAGGAAGCTGAAGACATCCCGAAAAGCAAAATAATTATCGTAAAAGACTAAAATGTATTTTTGTTATGTCTTCTCGGGAGGTCATTTCCCGGAAGTCGACAGGAATTACGTCATTCCCGCGCACTCCTAAAATGTCCTTTTTTTAGACTTTTGTTAATTGACAATGACATTTGTTGTAATTAGTCCAAATGTACCTGGTGTGGACAGTGCCGTTGGATTTATCTTGACTCTTAAGACCGGTATGGCTAGAGACGGCGTGGTCGCCCCAGTCGCCATGGTAAAAGTTGTTCATATTGACGAGCCCAACAACGTTTCTAAGACCATTGCTCGGGGTCCTTTTCCACGCAGTATTTTATAACAGAGCACGAGCAGTGCCGTTCTTGTGAAAACGACGTCTTGTTGAAATCAAGTGACTCTTGTCCACTGAGTATTGATTTACCGCCTTACCAATAAACGCGTTATTACTTATACAACGGTTATTGCAGGTCTACTTGAACTGGTTATTCCGTATTTGACCTACAACTGACAAGTTAAGTTGAGCTTTGTATATCTTCGAAATAGCAAATCCGCCATTATTGGGGAATTAGGTAGGAGACCAATCCAGAAGATTAGATTTGATTTAAATAAATTTGATTTTTTTAGAGCTAAATATGTTCTTGATACCTAGACACTTTTGATGTGTGTAGTTTAAACCGGGTGTTACGGCGCGAAATTAACCAAAGACAAGCATTCAGCTTACCTTCGTTATTTGCCCGACGTTTCGACACAGTTACATGTGTCGCGGTCGCGAGCTGAATGCTTGTCTCTGGTTAATTTCGCGCCGTAACACCCGGTTTAAACTATTAATATAATGTCAGTGCGCGTTCCTTTAAAACATGGTTTTCTGAATGGATGTTCATGAAACTTTGCAGTATTGTTGCTTAATAACCAGAATGACAGTGTTATTTTGGCTTTTAAACAATGTTTTTTTGTTTTATCGCTATGAACAAGTGTTTGACCTTCATCCAGCCTGATGTTAAGCAGCGATGTGGTCTATGATGGAGCACACTTGTTCATTAGTACCTATGCACCCGCGACTTGAAGACCTTCAGACTGTACTGCGCAGGAAACACAGACTCCGGCAAGTCATTCCACATCCTGGCGGTTCGAACTATGAAAGTAGACGCAAAGCGTTTGGTTCGCGTAAATGGTAAATGATGGACGACGGTTTGCCGTTTAATGTAGATACATTATACTTACTGTTGTTGAAACTATGAGTAAGTTCGGTAAACTTTATGCCCGGTACAAAGTTCAATGAGTCATCAATTAAAAGGAAAAGGATTTTACCGTCACATAATAGATATGAGCACATTAGTTAACGAAATAAATATGTTTGTTTATTTTTTTTAATAACATTTTTTTAGACCTACTAAATGGAACTGTACTTATATTTCTTCAAGCAAAACTACTGATCGAGTATTTTATTTTTATTTTTTATTTTCTTTATTGGACAGAAATATACTAGAAATTACAGCTTTGGTAAACATGTGTATACAAAATAAGCATATTTCCTTGAAGACCTGTCACTAGGACATAGTGACAGGTCTTCAAGGAAATATGAGTGCTGACAAAACTTAATACTGTGACAAATAATAACCTGCATTCGCACATAGGCTATCTTTTGTACAGAAATTGTCAAAATTGTACCACCACGGGGCACATCCAGCATCAAAATATGTATGAATCCACAATTTGGGGTGTGGTCGATTTTTGCACGCAACTGTAGTTACAATTTTACGCAGCGAACACGTGGCCCGATATAATTTTAATACTTGTCCGACAACCGGTTGGTTTGCTTCATATTGTTGTGTTGAAGAATAGTGGCCAATCTCTCAGCTGACATGATTTCGGACTATCACCGTTATGTCATTGCCATTAGTACGTTGAACTTGACTATAATTGAATGAGATACCGTATTATTGATGTTGATTTAACCATCTTATATTCGACGTATACGAGTTGGCGAAGGACGTAGAATTGTTAGCGATGGAATTAAGTTTATTTCTTTTTAATAAATGACTGGGCTGAAAGGGGGCTGTGCCATGGTTCAAATAATTTCTTGTTTATGTGATGCACTTTTGTTTTTTTCGCTGTCATTTGGAGTTGTTGTGAAAATTAAAGTAGAGTTGTCTCGTTCCTTCCTATTAGTGTAAAACAAGCCAAGAAATTTAATTTAGTCTCCACCGTAATACCTGCTTCATAAGCACTAGTTTCGCGTTTCTGCTAGCCTACAAATTGTTATCTAAAGAATTAAATTAAAAAGTTACTGTTGCCCAAGTACTACCAAATAACACTTAGGCGCCAAACTTTTTTTATAAAAACTGGCCACTAGCCACAGAAAAAAAAACCATTTTCAAAAAACGAACACAGTACTTCCCGCGCGCGTCGGCAAAAAAAAACAAACCGTCACGCTCACACTGAAAAGAGTTTCATTTTGACGTTTATTTTCTTTCACCAAAAGTGTAGTACGGAGGTTGCCAAAAGGAGTATCGTTTGAATAGTGCAATTTATTCGTACTGTGAATGAATAAGTAAGTGGATCTAAATTGGACCTTCTACGCATGCGTAAATAAGTAGGTTTTGGTTCGCGACGACCAGTTGACACTAAGCATTCAGTGTAAACACATGCAAGTCCATAATAATACTAACAACTCGCCATCTTTGTTTAACATTGTATGTCCGCGGTTACATGCGCGGGTACGTAACTACTTTCTAGAGGCCGTTTATTTGCGTTTACTTATCTTAATTACCAATTAACTTGGCAATATGCATTTATGTTTCTTTGATTCAAATTAGAGCGTGGATGTGTTGTTTTTTTTTTTCAGCGCATGTGTCTGTCTACAGATAGACATAATTTGTATTCGATGATATAATATGAACTTTATGTTGGCAATGTCTTGAATGTTCTTAACAATAGACAATTTCAGGAAAACTGGCTGGTTGCCATAATAATTAAAACTATTTTATATGGATACGCTCATATCCCAAAGAGGTTTTTGACCAAAATGTTTGGCTAAGTTTAACGTAGTGTTTTTTAACGCAACAAAGAGGAATGAGGTCTCTACTACATGGAGCATTTTTTTCAAATGTATACTCACGTAAATAAAACACACATTTTAATTTAGGTAACACCAAACATGAAATAAATGGTTCACCTCAACATTAATAGATTTTGAGGATGGCAAATCGATCATTAGGCATTAGGCTCAATCGAGCATTAGATGCACTTCGACCTATGGAATACAAGTCAGTTATTCTGGATTAAGTGTCTACTGTAAAGACAGACTTATAGCTCAGAAGTACGTGGGTCATCCATCCAATGGTTGAGAGCGTCAAGTGTTTCTTATCTCTTTTTTCAGGCAGTGAACGGCTATTGGCGTCATAACAATAAAATCTATTGCGTTTATTTTACTGTCCGCCAATGAGTTAACTTTGGTACCTATACAGAAATATTTGACCCGAGCAATGGACTTAGAAAGAGAAGAATTATTATTGAAGACTTATTACTTATTGAAGAGCTCAACAGTGTTTCTAAGACTAATCGGGGTCCTTTTCCACGCAGTCTAAAGTACTAGAAACAAAAATGTATCGACGGTTCGGGGTAAATAGGGTATAAGCGACAAAAACGTAAATGTGCAAGAGAGCCGTTTAAAGTTTCAAAATGACTAAAATGTTGATAACTTTTTTGTTTATTAACATATTGTTATGAAATAAAGACCATTGAACTTGAAACATCATTACAACATCAACATAAAGAACATTGAAAATCTGTCTTTTCGGTGACATTTATAAAAGCGAAGTAAAAAGGTCTCAAAACTGGTCGTTTAAATCAAATGAAAAAGAAAGTGTGGATAAATCATCAAGGACATAAGCGACTATAAAAATCGACTTAGAGCTATGGGAGTGAGCTCATTCGATAGAGAAAAAAAATCTAAGTAGGATGGCATTCATAACTCAATTTGGCCCAAAATGTCGCTTATGCCCTATTTACCCCGAACCGTCGGTATCCTTCAACATCACTAAGATTAAATTTACCGAGTAAAAATCGCGTGTGAGTAAAGTGTAAGTATTGTACAATTTGTACTAATTACCTACAATTGATCGTTCGTTTCATTCTTCACGCCGTAAATTGAATTTTATTGCGCACTACATTCGATTTATTAGTGTGAAGTTTTGTACTAAAAAAAAATGTCGGTACGTTGTCAAAATGTTCTTTTGGCATGCGGTAATTTTTTTTTTGCAAATTGTATATCTAAACCTGTATTTTTCGTTGTTGATTTCGTTGGTTTGGCATAATTCGGAGTTTAATTATTTAGTTTTGTACGATACTAATTCATTCGAAAAGTTATATTTTTTTGGATTTTTATCTCAAGTTTTCTCATCTGAAACACATGTTCGGTTGAAGTGTGGTTTGTTGCAGAATTGTCGGCTCTTAAGCTGAACATAAGAGCTACTTTTTGATTAATAATAACTGAGTCTTGTGTTGGAACATGCTCAATAGTACACGAAATAGGCAGAAACAAAGCACCTAACAAATTCAGGAAAGGGAAAAATACAGAATATGTGGTCATCAAGAAATCGTATGGAATATTTCCCTAGACGATTATTAAAACTAGCTGACTCGGGAACACTGTTTTGTCAGTCAGGTTCTCCGTTTATATGTTTAGATGAATCTTTATTTCTCTTCGTCCCTTGTAGGTACATTCGTCGCCAATTAAAGTGACTTAGTTAACATCATGTAAGTGTTAGAATATTATTTATTGAAGTATTATTTATTATGTTTAAGTAAAGTACACGTTTGTTAATTTTGTTTTTGATAATACCTATGTATTCAACAGCATTACGCATTAGGGTAACCCGTTACGTAATGTTCGTTTATGTGTAAATAAATAAATGTCTCCAAGGAGATTCACTTTTCTTTCCACCCCACAAAAGACAATAAACATGACTGAATATATACATAATATTTGTCACCAAACATGTCCGTGAATTGAAACAGAAAGCAACATGACCAAATGTAACACCGGACGTCCCGCGAGATCGAGGAAAAAAAAACGAAAGTCAATTCAATGCACGCGCTTGGAAATTGATAATTAGCTATTGCAATAGAAAACCAGACACTCACTGGACATGCTCTTTAACCGCCTTACCTTGCGGAATAAGGTGTGAATACTGTGTGTAAGAGGGTCCTCTTATGGGGGTAAGACCATTGCTGCGGGGAGCAATGGTCTTAGAAACGTTGTTGGGCTCGTCAATATTTTTATGGCGAACAACTTTGCTATGGCGACTTTTACGATGAAATAGTCTCAAATTGATAGAACATCTTCGATGTTCTCAAAATGTTGAGAACCTCGTCCGTCGTTTTTAGTCGGTTAAAAATTGTCACCGAAGTAATTGTTTCACAACCTTACCGTTATAAAACACAGCAAAAGTATGTTCCAATGAATATTGAGAGCATTTTGGTAAAATTATTTGACGTAATATTTTGTTGTTGCAATTGTCGTTTTTGTTCTTCAAACGGAATTTCCAACAACGTGTTAATGTTAAGTTATAAAAGCATCAACATTTTGTACTATTACGAAATTTAATGTTACCAATTAGGCACGCGAGTTGCGTGATGCAATTCTTCTGGTTAATTAAGATTTTTTGTTTCTAATTTTGCTTTTCACTATTGACGTACAGAATTTTACACAATTTAGGTACTTGTTTGTTGACGATTATTGTGAAACACGGGAGATTTTGTCCATGAATTTTTTCATGGTGAATTACGATGATTCGTCTACGGTTTTGGAAGCCTCTGTCGCGAAATCTTGTTGAAATGTCCTATTGAAACGCACTGAGTGCAAAAGGACCCCGAGCAAATGTTTTAGAAACGTTGTTGGGCTCGTCAAACTTTTACTATGACGACAATGCGGGTCCCATAGGAGATGATATTTTGTATGGGGACTTATTTACTCTTCTTCCTTTGTACGGGGACTCGGTACCCCAATTCCGTTCTTTGTTCAATGTAATGTGCTTTGTATAAATAAACTTATTTCATTTCATTATTTTCTGACGTCAGTAGTAAGAGATGCACATCGTTTTCCGCTACGGTGCATCTGCCAGAGTGTAGTAGACTTGCCCCCCCAGACGTTATCAGATTCCTGTGTGTTACTAGAATTATATATTTTTAAAATCATATTTGTACATTTTAGAGAATTCTTAAAGAAAATATTGTGTATATTTTTGGAAAGATGCCAATCACTTGTCTTCAATTAATAACACCTGTATGACAGTTTCATAATACGTATGTATGTACAATTGTGTGTGTATGTGTGTGTTTTGCATGATGTGTTTAGTTAATGACCTTCAAAGTGAAAGAAGGTGGGTTGAAGGAATGACATTACAAATGTAAAAATGTACAATGGAGAAATTGCAAAAAAACTTTATTGCTAATAGCGATTTCTTCCAGGTAATCGGTGGGGTGGTATTTTACAACAGGCACCCTTAAACTGTAACGTGTGGTTTTAGAAGTAATTGCATTCCTTTACTGTACGGCATGTAATTTTGAAGAAATACTATGAGAAAAACGGGAAACATTTGTGAGGAACATACGTGTACATGAAAGATGCTATAATATTTTTCACTACAGTTCCAAGTGAATATATTCCATAATGGTGATCGTGCATTTTAAACACAGTGAACAAGCGTTTAAAACAACCATCCTGCCTGATGTTAAGCAGCGATGTGGTCTACGATAGAGCACACGTAAAATAACCCTAATAAAAATCTATTACATACAAATCTCGCCAAATGTATTTGTAGCTGCCAAAATGGAAGTACGAAAAGTTTACTGCGCCACTTAACTTCTTCTATGATTTGAAAAAGTACCAATGTATATAACCCCAGTTTGTTATTTTTTTATAAACCTTTGTCAAGGACAAACAAGCTTCCGTCGAAAGTCGGCTCTTTTGTTGGCTAAAGTCAATGCCAAGTTCATTTCGGGAAAAAAAACCAAGGTATCTATTTCTTCTCGAAAAGCAAAGTATCAAGGACCTACCTTAATTGGTTACAAACGAAGTTTTCGTCAACTTAATCAAGTAAGAGCCGAAGTGTACTTGGTCCTATTGTTATTGTTGTATTTTTTTTTCCTTCTCCGCAGTAAAAACATTATTATGATTTACGATTGAATGTGCTACATTTTGATTGTTGTCTGTAGAAAATGTTTTGTCAACATTCCCGATAGCGTTATTGCGCAATTTAATTGTAAGGTTAAAGAAATCGGCGGAAAAAAATCTTTGACAAAAACGCCGTTTAGTTTATACAAACAAAAACATATGGTCATAATCCTAAGTAGACATACATTTCTAGCTCTCCTATTACGATTCCGTTATGTTTGTCGCAGCCTTTATGCAGAACTTGTGGGTTTGACACGATTACGACTAAGTCTGAGTTTCCCTTTGAGGTCATATCTCGCTCTCACCTACGTCTATCAAAAAACATTTTCGTTCTAAATACACATTCTGGCATAATGACAGGAACACAAATAGGAGAACAACGCCAATGACCTAATAAAAAACAATATAGACAACCTAAACTTTGGAACAGAATGATGAATCATACCCATACTTGCCCCCTAGCACAGGCAGCGCTCCAAGAAAGAAGTGTCAAGCAAGACATACACGTATAACGCGCTGCGATTGGTTGCAACAAGCTGAGTCGCACGAAGCGTGACATAGCAACCAATCACAGTGCGTATTTGTTCTTTGTGTGACGAATTAACTAATCCATTGTCTTCCAGTGGCGTGCACACCATATAGGCAACACTGCGACACTGCCTACCTTAGTATTTAGCTACCCGACCTAATAATAGAATTATTGCTAGATCTTTTTCTTGTATTACTCACGACATAGGCTGACGAAGGTCCTCCGTTTTGTGGGTGAGTAGATAGGTAGGACCTATACTTCGTAAAGACAAGTTACCTATACATAGGTGTCAATCCTTGGGGAGTAAAAGCAAGTGCACGCCACTGTTGTCTTCAATCATCATCATCGTCGTCAGCCGCATAACGTCTGCTGCTGGACGAGGGCCTCCCTCAATTAATTACATGCATAATTTCGGGGGAAACGACAATAATATCCACGCTTGGCAGGCGGGTTGGCGATCACAGTGGTGTTGTCGTTTAACTCATAGAGAGCGCTGCTGCACGTCCTCTGGAGAGTTCTCTCGGTCGCCTCGTACGTCACCCGAGACGGTAAAAGTTGGGGTGATGCTTGGTCTTCAAATAGACATTAATAGTGTTATTCAGAGACGTATCGTAGACGACGGTTTGGTAGCATGTAGTTTTGACAACTGTTGACAACTTGACATTGACATTTCGTGACGTTTAGCTAGCTTACGCTAGCTAGCCCACCGATAAACTAGGCAACCCTTCGGTTTATCGTACCTTAATCCTACCTTAACCTGTGGGTTATCCCTAGTCTTAAATGTTTAAAACGGGTATTATAGCGCGAAGAATAACCAAAGATAAGCATTCAGCTTACCGTCGTTGTTTGCCCGAACGTTTCGACATTTAATATAATCTCAGTGCGCGTTTCCTTAAAAAAAAATAGATATCCCTAGTCTGTCACTCTGAATATACTTTTCCGTAAACCAGCTAGCCCGCAGTCTAAATTGTTGGCTAACTCTGGCCCGGGGTTAGTGCAACGTCTCTGAATAACACCGTAAATGTATCGTATTTAGTGTTAACACTTGATGCCGTGGACGTTTATAGTCTATTGAAATACTTGCCGAATATCGGTTGTTGCATCATTTGGCACACACGGGCGTACAAACCTAAGTGTGTCAACGGTTTTAAGTACATTCAATGTAGCATCAAGACGTCACTAAATGTTGGAACTGTGGTTGGGAGCTTTATTATCGTACACTGATTTAGGTCAATAAAATAATTATAATACACTTAACGCCTTATAATACTAAAGCGTGGTATGTAGAGCACTTGCCAAAGCAAATACCGTTCACCAAGCATATTTAACCTAACGTGACAGGGGGTGAGCCCTGATGGGCTATAGGGTTCACACAACTTGTGGTGTGTGGGTTTCATCACCATGTTGTCCTTCACTGTACGAGCGTTGCGTTGCGTACATAGGCTCTGAAAAAGAGTCCCATTGGAACACGTCCAGTAGCCGGACTCGAACCCGCGACCTCCCGGTTACATGTCAAGTATCCGACCAACTGGACTACAGACGCGAGAATTTCGAGAACAGTCCAGTAGTAAACCAAAGGAACAACATTACAAACGTTACTTAATACTTCTAGCTATCCCGGAATTTGTTTTGCCATAGGAAGTTTTTGTACCCCGTGTATTGAAAGAAATACGGCTCCATCGTGGACCACATCGCTGCTCAACATCAGGCAGGATGGAGGTTAAACGCTTGTTCATTGTGTTTAAAAAAAAATGATTGGGTTGAATTCATATTTATTAATTTTTTAAACCTCTGAACTTTCACAAATAATTCAGGACCAATATTTGCTAAATCGCTCAAGCAACAACATATTATAATTTGTCCACCTTTCTAACTGTCACGTATATTATTTAAAAAAATCATGGTATTTTACTTACCTCTATATCCGAAGTTATGTACCTACTTACCTTTATCGGATTAGGGAATAAAGGCGTGGGTGTCTGTGTGTATACCGTAAATAGTTACTATAATAATAGCACGATGCAGACGTGAACTGATAACGAATAAAAACATATCGATTTTAGATATAGGTAAAGCTCTATTAGGATCTTTCGGCGCGGGGCTAAAAAGTTTCACACATAATTTAAGCCCATTGAGTCTTATTCGGTCGATAAAGCTCCATTTCCATATCCAAAGCTGTACTACGATGGATCACACTTGTTCATTAGGTATCTATTCACCCGCGACTTGAAGACCTCCAGACTGTACTGCGCAGGAAACAGATATTCTTTGTTTGTTTATGATTGCACGAAATAAATACATACACTAAGCATAATTATTACAATGGGACAGCATAAATTGAAGTACCAAAAAAGATGTTATAAAATGCAACAAATATCTAGCGTATGACATATTCCATAGCCATAACAAAATACCAATGAAGACCATAAATGTTAGCACATTCGAACCAAAATGTTTCCTTCGCACACCTAAATCTAAAATCTATAAAATTGAAGTCGTAAAACCACTCCGATAAAAAAAAACACAATGCTTCTCCTGTAAGTACGTACTGATTGTTTGGTATTTGCGCGTCAGTTCAATGGATAAAGTGAACTGTTAAATCGGTCTTGGACTACGGTTTGCTGGTACTGAGTGGAGGTTATAACTCAGTTTAAATTTGTTGCAATGTCAATCTCACTTTACGATGTGAAATAAACATTTACGATGAAAAACAAAATGGCGTGCACTTTAGTAGGCAAGTTCTATTCTGAGCCAGTTATACAAACACCGCCGATAATGGTCAGATCATGAAATCAGTATGTTTTTTTCATAATGAACTCACCAGCCAGCGAACTGTAGTACTAACCAACCAACCAACCTCATCATCAGCCACATAACGTCCACTGCTGGACGAGGGTCTCCCCCAATGAGATCCGTCATTTGGGGTGAAATGCCAGTAATCGCCACGCTTGGCAGGCGGGTTGGCGATCGCAGTGGTGTTGTGGTTTAACTCACAGAGAGCGCTGCTGCCCGTTCTCTGGAGAGCTCCCTCGGTCGCCTCTTACGACCCCCATGACGGGAAAAGTTGGGCTGGGGTGGTGACACATGTATTCTATTCGCCGTCACCACACGGCTAAACTACTTTAAAAAAAATCGTCAAAATAACTTCATAAAAGACGCTTTTTTGGTAGTTGCATCGCTCTGACATCGTAGCGGCAAACGATGTGCATTGCTGTCTTCGTTACTTTCCTGTCACTGTCGTCCGTAGTAAAAAAGCGATGCACATCGATTTCCGCTACAATGCCAGAGCGATGCAACTACGAGTGACTTGGCCCTCTGGTCTTCGTTTTAGAATATTTTTTTTTTTTACACATAGTACAATCGTTTGACCACCATCCTGTCTGATGTTAAGCAGCGATGCGGTCTATTTATTTATTTAAACACTTTAATACACAAAAAAAGTACACATGGCGGACGTAATGCTAAAGCATTTTCTACCAGTCAACCACCAGTAATGGGAAAGACCGATGGGTGTGCTAGGATACAATAAAAAAAACAAAATAGAAATTAAAACACGACAATTATACAAACAATTAGGAAAGGAAAAAAAATTAAAAAAATTGTTACACTAGTACAAAATATGTATACTATAATAAAACTGTTCAGGGTCCAAAAAGTACATAAAATTAAAAAAGAAATCTACGGTGTCAAGTCTACGATGGAGCACACTTGTCCATTAGGTACTTATTCACCTCCGACTTGAGAATACGGACCAAAGGACCTCACCCAAGATTATATTCTCATTCAACCAGCAAGTTAGGTAACTAGATAAAACAACCTACGTATGTACGTAACTAGTTAATACGATTCACCTTCATAATGTTATAGTCACAGTCGGTACTAACTGGTATGGTCATTGCACAATTTGACACAATATTTGCCTACATCAAACGCTGACAAAACAGTATCATCGCTTGCTAAGCTATAGGTCGTCGTCGACAGCTACGGCTTGGCGTGGGTGGAGTCTGTTACGTGCGGAATGAGCTATGTATGTTAGACACACTTGTTGTATCGCTTACACGCGCGGTTGCGTAGTACAGGGGCGTGATGGGTCATTTATTTATGCCTAAACGTGAGTTATATTCGGAAAATATACTTTTGCGTCTCGATAAGTGATTTGAAGTTACAAAAAATCTTGCTATTGGTGTTTTTTTCTTCATTTTTGTCTTAATGTCCTAGTACTGGGTATTTTTTATTGGTGTGTAGGTAGGTACCTATTTACTGAATTCACCAATTTTATGCTCGGCGTTTCTCTAAGGATCGAATCAGAAATGAAGTAATCCGACAGAGAACCACAGTCATCGACATAGCTCATCGTTTTAGCAAGCTGAAGTGGCAGTGGGCCGGCCATATTAGCCGTAGAACCGATGACCGTTGGGGAAAACGAGTTCTCGAATGGAGACCGCGTCTCGGCAAACGGAGTGTAGGACGCCCTCAGGCAAGGTGGACTGATGATATACGCAAGATGGCTGGCAGAAGCTGGATGCGAGAAGCCGAAAACAGATCACAGTGGCGTGCAATTGGAGAGGCCTATGTCCAGCAGTGGACAAGTATGGGCTGATGATGAGAAAGATGGGTAACAAATTAAGCCAGTTCAGAAGTTGTCACATTTGAGCAGCTATAAAGAAAAAAAAATAAGGAAGATAACTCGATGCTTCATACAGATGGCGCTTCGAACGCTTGACGCACATGAACCAATGAAAGTGAGGCAATCTGTCAAATGCACTTGTAGTGACAATCAATGAGAGGTTTTCTGATAGCTTCAAATATGTCAAAAGTAGTTCCAAAACATCTCACAGATGGCGCTAATCAGACATGACAAACTCATTTTACAGGAGAAACTCATTTTAGAATTGTCAACAAAAAATAAAAATATTAAAGGACAACCCTGTCTAAGTAGTGCCATCTATTGACATTTCTTAGAACTTTAATAAGCCACCTGTCAGAAAACCAATCGTGTTGTTTTTTGGTTCAACGAAACTAGCGCCGTTCGTTCATAAGTTTATTTCCGGGGTTAATACTACTTACACATTAGGTGCCGTCGCTATAGCAACCAACTCTTCAAGCAACTCGTTATACATTCTGACGTTCTTTTCAGATTGCAGCCTCTCCGTTTCTCTCGCTTTGGCAACGTGAGCCTTAAATTCAGCGTCGTTAAGTTCAGAATCGCTTAAAAAGCCACGCACGGATTCGACACAAGCATCAGAGATCTCTAGTTCAGTGTTAACTGCTGGAAACTGGCGGTGCAGTGTCTCGCTGAAGGCTTGTTCTAATCTGTAAAAGAACAGAAAATGTTTATTTGAATTATGAAGGTTTGAGCAGCATTCTGACAAGAAATATTCAATTATTTACAATCTTATTTGAGTTCGAGGTTAGATTTCCAAATTTCAAATTTATCTATTGCAACAGAATATTCTGCTAAATAAAAACAAATGATGAAAGTTTCAAAACATAACATGTTCAAAGCAAAGGCGTCAGGATAGTATAAAATTTATTAACCTTAACCCATTAGCACCCATTGTACTTGGATAGGGACACGTTATTTTAAACTCTATTACTTGGTAATATAAGTCGAAATAAATTAAAGTCATATGGGTGTTAATAGGTTAACGTTGACAAAGTCAATCATTTAGCAACTAGCTGACCCGGCAAACATTGTCTTGCCGATATACATTATTTACAACATTTTTTTCAATTGAAAAGTAGCCTATGATTTCTTAGACTAGAACTATTCGTATACCAAATTTCATTTAAATTGCTTCAGTAGTATTGACGTGAAAACTAGACAGACAATAGATACTTTCGCATTTATTATATTAGTTAGGATGGTTTAGCAACTGCTTCTGTCCTTCTTTATTTATGTTAACTTGTTTAATATATGGACTGGATATCAGGCGCAAGTTTGTCCATGATGCTTCAGAAGTTCGTTATTTAATTTTACGCGTTTCATTATAAAAAAATAACTTACTTCAAAATACTAGGCTTCTCACTCAAAGGAGCCTTCAGTATCGCCGGCCAAAGGGTCCTGACGACCTCCCAATCCTGTTTAGCAACTAAGGGACCGGCCCTTGGACCCAGCATGACGATCAAGGCGCCCTTATGCCTGGCGTGCCATTCGTCCCCTTCACCCCCGGTAGCCAACAGTTCCGTCAAATGTGGTAACAGGAAACGGTAAGAGTAAGCGTGGTGGGACAGCATCCAGTATAAACGGACTTGAGCTAAGATTCTGACCTGTAAAGTTAAATGTGAGATGTAGAGACATGGTAATTTTTGACAATAATAATCGTGGTTTTAAAATATAAAGGGCTTCTAAAATAAACATGGTGTGACATGAACTTATAATAGGCACAAACCTCGTCTAAGGTTATCTTATAAGTGATACTTATAAGCAGTGTTACGTTACGTTTCGAAAGTTTTATCTGAGAAAATATTTGCAATAACTTCAATATTTTGATAAGAGTTACCCACTTAAACATATTTCCGACATGTTAATATATCGGCCAAATACTATATTTAACTTAGTTTGGTGTTCATTATTGCACAAAACAACCAGTACATAACCATCAATATATAATCATCCATAAATATTAAGGACTCAACAAAATATATTAGAAAGTTAAAACAATTTCGTTTTAAACAACATACCGAAGTATAAGTATAGACAGACAGTTGATACAGCGAGTACAGTATGTTCAACGACGTCTGACCAATCCCGGCGTCGGATTGTAGGTCGATCCTCGCCTCGTCTTGCAGTCGGACAGCGTCAGCCAATAGGATGCGGATCTTGAAGCCGGGGGCGGAGCCACATCGGCCGTCCAGTGCTCGCTCTAAGGCACCGTATGAACGCATCCGCACTTCCAATGAGGGACCCGATCGGGAAGCACGTACGCCGCTTAGACGTTCCCATACCTAAAAATATGTTTCAAAGATGAAAGGAATGGAAAAACATATTTACACCTAAAAATTTCACACACTGTCACTTGACCCCAAACCGTGCCAGAGATTTATATATATGCATACATAAATGACAAAAAAACGCCTTATATTAAATGTTTAAAACGGGTATTATAGCGCGAAGATTAACCGAAGATAATACCCGTTTTAAACATATAATATCATGTCAGTGCGCGTTTCCTTAAAAAATTAAAAAACGCCTTAGCTAGTCACTTATAATATCATGTCAGTGCGCGTTTCCTTAAAAAATTAAAAAACGCCTTAGCTAGTCACTTAAGTTTTAAGCCTACCTTGGTCGTCCTAACGTATCTAACTCATCTGTTGTAAAAGTAAAATTGGATATCCAAGTTAGGATTATTGAACCTTTTCATTATAATATAGGATGAGATCGATGTAGCTGTACCCACGGAGGAATGGATCTTTTGATTGTTTTGGGAAGGGACGCTTTGTGGCAAGCAGGTACTTAGTTAATTATTTTTTTAAGGAAACGCGCACTAACATGATTGATTAAATGTTTATGAAATGAATGAATGCTGAATGCTTATATTTGGCTAATCTTCGCGCTATAATACCCGTTTTAAACATTTAATGATTGTTAGTAATGCTAGTAAAAGTTGAATTTGTCATTTAAATGAAGAGTTTTCTATAAAAAAAAATATCAACAAAAAGCGAGTGGGAAGACGAACAATCACAAAAGAAAGTAATTGCATCTCTTTCGTTTTCTCTCTTTGACTATATTTTTTTAGAAAATTCCTTATTGGATACATATCGCATAGTTAGAACAAAAAGGACTCAATACGAAACACGTCGATTTTGTAATATAAGTTTTGTATCTTTTATGTTAAGGTTCATTTTCATAAAATGACGTGATGTGCGATATTACAAAAGCACAATAGGTTGAAGAAATTTTTTAGGGGTCTAGAGGCAAATTGAACAGGCTTGATAATAAAAAAACACTCGGTCACAAACCTGAATCAGCATTTCGAAGCCCTTCGTGTCGTCAGAATTCTCCTCGACCATTTTAGCCTGCACCCTCATCAGTAACTTCGTCAGTTCCACCCTGACGTTGCCGCCGTTTAGTGTGAGACTGAATTTAACCCCGGACGCCAAGGGAAAGTTTGTTGCAGGCACTAGAGATTTCACTCTGGAAGAAATATGTTTTGAAGTTTATAAATTAGTGGAATTTAAGTGAAGAAATATT
>SJJU01008519.1:0-10755 GCA_012932125.1 Conopomorpha cramerella | reverse complement strand
TTATGAATGAATTCAGTTTTTGTAAAATATATTCTTGATTGCAATCTTCTAAAATGTACTTGATTCCTAGACACTTTTGATGTGTGTATAAGAAAAACCATAGAAGTTGTCATACATGCCATAGCAACAACGTATATAATGTGGTAGGCGTTAAAAATAAGAAAACGACATTTGTAGAGATTCAACCCGCAATGTATACAATATCTTTATGTAAAGATGAGTATCCTTTAAAAAAAATTGAGTCCGAAGCCGAACGATCATAGAATAAAGTAGTTGCATCTCTTTCATTTTGAACTATCCTTGACAGGTTGTTTTTTTAGAAGACCTTTTTGTTTTTTCGCGACTAGTTTAAAATGGTAGTTACCCAGGTAAACCCCTTACTAAAGTGGAATCAAAAAGGGATTGTTTTTCTTCCAAAATCTTATTTATCCAATCAGAATTCGAAGAAATGTTCTAAGACTTAAAAGCTTTTGATTTCTGACATATTGTAAAAAGTGGAAATGTTGGTTTTGATAGTCACCTCTTCATTTATAACGTGTGTAAATTCGGCGGAAACGTAGGGAACACTTTTTTCAAAGGAACTAAAGAGGAGAAACTTATTTTATCGAGCTTAAAATTTTTATGGGTTTAAGTTGCAGGCTATGGATTAACAATACTAACAGTGTCTTAATGCTTCCTCCCCACGCCAGGGGGCGCACTCTTACAACATATAAGCCATGGTCAATCTAAGTATTCGCTTTTTAACAATATTATTTTACGATTATACACTTTTTATAATTTGATTTCAGAGCCTATGTACGCAACGCAACGCTCGTACGGTGAAGGACAACATCGTGATGAAACCCGCACACCACAAGGGTGTGAACCCTATAACGGCGATGGGCTCACCCCCTGTCACGTTGGGTTAAATACGCTTGGTGAACCGTGGGTACTTGCGCTTTAGCAAGTGCCTCTGCCTACCCCTCTTTGGGATTAAAGGCGTGAAGTGTATTTATTTTTATTTTTTTTATAATTTGATTCCATCATTCACGTGTCTAGAATACGGTGAATGAAGGTCAGGCTATGGCACATTCACACCTGGTAGAAGGGCGAATTATTTTTGATAAACTTCCACCAATCGCAAGCTCGCGGTGCTATACTGTCTGTGATTGGGCCTACGTCCATAAAACGGCTGAAATGACAATACGAATGATCGAATAGACGAGTTCATCATCATCATCAGCCCATACTTGTCCACTGCTGGACATAGGCCTCTCCAATTGCACGCCACTGTGATCTGTTTTCGGCTTCTCGTATCCAGCTTCTGCCAGCCATCTTGCGTATATCATCAATCCACCTTGCCTGAGGGCGTCCTACACTCCGTTTGCCGAGACTGTCTCCACTCGAGAACTCGTTTTCCCCAACGGTCATCGGTTCTACGGCTAATATGACCGGCCCACTGCCACTTCAGCTTGCTAAACCGATGAGCTATGTCGATGACGTTGATCGATGACGAGTTCATGCTGGTTGTAAACGGACCCCGAGCAATGAATGGTCTTAGAAACGTTGTTGGATTAATTTCTATGAACAACTTTTACTATGGCGAACAAAGCCAGCAAAATTTCATACGGACGAGCCCAACTAAGTTTCTAAGATCTTTGGTCGGCAGTGGCGTGCACATCATATAGGCAAAAAGACACTGCCTACCTTAGTATTTTAGTGGTTACCCGTCCTAATAATAGAGTTATTGCTAGATCCTTTCTTGTTGTACACACGACATATATAACGGAGGCCCTGTGTTTGGTGGGTGAGTAGATATATAGGTTATATACCTATGTTTCGTAAAGACAAGTCACTTTTACTAGGTGCCAATCCTTGGGGACTGCCTACCTTGTCGTAAAAGCCAGTGCACCCCACTGTTGGTCGGGGTCCTTTTACACGCAGTATACATCGCAACTTGGTGTAAAAATGAAACTACGAAAATGTCATAGTCATCATTTTATATTTTAAACTGGTAGGTACAACAAAAATATATTAATACACTTATATAAATCTTACATTAAAATGTTTTAAAGCTAATACAATACAATTCTATAACTAGAAATATACCACAGACATATTCTGTGAAATGTACATTTTTTTTTACTTAGGTACCTATGTTGTTCGTTAAAGTGACTGAACTTTAACCTCCTTGCTAATAAACGCGATGTAGTAAAAGTCTACTGGGTCTAACTATTATAAGTACCCATTAACCTTTAATACCGCCAATATCTTATAAATCAGACACAATCGACAAATGATTTTGAAGTTTATGATTATCAGAGCAGAATTCAAAATATTGAAAACAAAATTAATATTCCGGCGGTCATAAGGTTAACCATCTACTAGACTCCTAATTTCCCACATCTTACATCAAAACACTTCTGTCAAACAGGTGAAGTCTGGAATGGGCGGGGCCAATACTATGATTGGTTCATTTAAAGTCGGAAGTCATTGACTCAAGTCCCAGGCACCCGATATTGGCGAGCAGCGTTATGCTTAAACTAGTACGCGCGCTGTAAGAAGTCCATTTTGTCATTGATAACACCATTGAAGTTATCCAAAATAAATCTAGTACTAAAATAACGTACTAAACATGTACGACGTTCTATTTCTTCTGTGTTCTTTGATCGGTAAATCGGTAATATTTATTTAAAAAGACTCGATGATCGAATCGAACACAAAATCGTATGAGAAAAAAACTCGACTTTTTGTGAACAAACAAACATCAGTACCTATCAGTCACTTCAGTACACCTGTCAAAATGGGGTTTTTACAGCGCGTGGATTATGGGATATTTATTTCGCAGTATTGGGTATATTGGTTGTATAGTCATCAGGAATTTAGTACTTGAATAGCCGATGCAATATAGTCACCATCATTTTACAGAAAACCAGCACCTTATTTCTCTAATTCTTAGTACCGCGTTTATTGTTAAGGTTCTGAATTAGGCTGCTGAATTAATATGGCTAACTAATGAATGACACCTACACAGTAAAAAAACAGGTTAGTACATCTATGTATTGCGTCTGAAATATTTCCTCCAAGGGTAATAGATATCTTTATATAAATGAAAATAAAATGATTATTGTCATAATCTTGACTACACAGTACTTACTAAAGATGTTTGGATATTGGACATCTATTAACCCTAGGCGAAACACTTTAAGAACAATAAATGGACTAACAGAAAAAAAAGTGGTATAATATATTATATAAATATTGGCGTGTTTTAAAATATAAACAATACGTAAAAAATGATTGAGGTATTATGATTAACTTCTTTTCTGTGAAGTTGAAGACTGACAATGAAATATTGATAGATACATATATTATTTAATTGTTTCTCATATGAAAAATCTTGAAATACAGGTAAATTCATTTCATAAAAAATCCATTTTCTTCATCACGGTGACCATTCTCAAAAGTGTAAATGCATATTACGTGGAGAGTTTGTTCATGGAAATACAAGATCGTGTTTATCTTGGTGTTCATAAAGATTCCACTTCATCATTGTAAATTATCGCTCTGGAATCAAAGTGCGCCACCGACGTGGAGGGCGACGTGGCAGCTGAACCCGCTGGAACAATTAACAAAACAAGCTATTTAACACAGTATACAGAAGTCAGGTTTTTTTTTAAATTAGAAATTTATTTATATTACGCAGGCATTATGCTGAGTCGAGACCATTTTGCTGGCTTGAGATCTGGCACACGCTCAGTAGGTACTGCTCAGTGCGAGCGGGTACGCTTTTGATTGCCTTGTCCTTATCTTGTGTGTGTATTATTGATTGTTTTTCCTATTGTTTCTTCTATTATTATTATTTTTCTCATGTGTGTTAGCATCTTTGACTTTGGCGACAATGCGGGGAAATTAAAAAAATATTTCAATCTCCATACAAAATGTCATCTCCAGAGGCAATAAATTTTCTATTTTGTATGGGATAAAAAAACAAATTTTGGGTTTCCCTGCATTGTCGCCATAGTAAAAGTTATTCTAAAAGGTTTCTAAGACACTACATTTTTTTTCTAAGTACATACTTATATGAATAAAACACCCAGACACATCCGACAAGTACTTAAAAGCTAAATACCTGTCAGCGGTGGGAATCGAACCCACCACCCTACGGAACGCAGACATGCTGACTACTATACAACGGGCCCGTCAAATTAGATTAGTCGTACGGGAATGTTAAAAGTTATAATGATTTGAAATTTTTTTGAACGCGCTACGTTCAAACAAACAAACTCTTCAGCTTTATAATATTGGTATAAATAATTAAAAAATATATCAGGGAATGGGGAGGCCTTCGTCCAGCAGTGGACGTCATGTGGCTGATGATGATGTTGAAAACTACATACAAATTCACTCACGTGTGTTGGGAGACATGGGTACTGAAGCGGTGTTAGTCCTCGGCGAGCGCGCAGTCTCCGCCAACGTCGACGATGACTTCCACATGCTCTCGCGTTTCTTCTGAAAATGAAAATATGACAAATTTATTTTTAAAATCAGTTTAGTACATAGTTACAGTAGTATAGTAAAGTAATATTTTCCATAAAACAATTACAGAAACGTATGCACATGTACAGAAATAGTTATACTAGGTTACATTGTGAACAAAAATAAAAAAAATAAATACACTTCACGCCTTTAATCCCAAAGCGGGGAAGGCAGAGGCACTTGCTAAAGCAAATACCCAAGGTTCACCAAGCGTTAACCCAACGTGACAGGGGGTGAGCCCATCGCCGTTATAGGGTTCACACACCTTGTGGTGTGCGGGTTTCATCACGATGTTGTCCTTCACCGTACGAGCGTTGCGTGCGTACATAGGCTCTGAAAAAGAGTCCCATTGGTACACGTCCAGTAGCCGGACTCGAACCCGGGACCTACCGGTTACAAGTCAAGGATCCGACCAACTGGACCACAGAAATTAATCTTGAATTTTTTCAAGTGGCAATACATGTGTGATAATAGACTTCGGCTCTAAAACTTTATTCCAAGCCATAGCCATTTGTTATCCAAAACTGACGTTTAGCATAAAACGAGACAATACGAAAAACAAGCAGGAGTAAGAAAAAATATATTCTACCCATTATTGCGTAGCATGGTATTCTGGGCTTCAAAATGTCATTATGATAGTAAAGTCCACTCTGGATCAGAAGTGCATTTAATACCAAGCCTTTGGTTGAAAATAGACGGACTGAAAGTGCTACGCGGGTTGCAAGTCTTGTGAATGATTTAAACATACGTCACTACTGACACTGACAGTCTTATAGGTACAACAGTGGCGTGCAGTGGCTTTTACGACAGAATAGGCAGTAATCCCCAAGGATTGACACCTATGTATAAGTAACTTGTCTTTACCAAGTATAGGTACCTACACATCTACTCACCCACAAAACACAGGACCTTCGTTAGCCTGTGTCGTGAGTACAACAAGAAAAGATCTAGCAATAACTCTATTATTAGGTCGGGTAGCCAAAATACTAAGGTAGGCAGTATCTTTTTGCCTATATGGTGTGCACGCCACTGAGGTACAATATTAAATTTTTCGTCACTAGGAGTACAGTTTTGTAACATTTAGCCTAACCAAAAGGCCTACCATCACGCACTTGGTTGGTTTTGATAGTCACCTCCTGTGCGGGTGAAACCACGTTATAGTACGCCATCGTAGGGATCACTTTTTTCAAATAAACCAAAGAGGGGAAACTTATTTTATCGAGCTTAAAATTTTTATGGGTTTAAGTTGCAGGCTGATGAATGTAACAATACTAACAGTGTCTTAATGCTTCCCCACGCCAGGGGGCGCACTCTTACAACATTTAAGCCATGGTCAATCTAAGTATTCGCTTTTTAACAATATTATTTTACGATTATACACTTTTTATAATTTGATTTCAGAGCCTATGTACGCAACGCAACGCTCGTACCATGAAGGACAACATCGTGATGAAACCCGCACACCACAAGGTGTGTGAACCCTATAACGGCGATGGGCTCACCCCCTGTTACGTTTGGGTCAAATACGCTTGGTGAACTGTGGGTACTTGCGCTTTAGCAAGTGCCTCTGCCTATCCCTCTTTGGGATTATAGGCGTGAAGTGTATTTATTTTTATTCTTTTTTATAATTTGATTCCATCATTCACGTGTCTAGAATACGGTGAATGAATGTCAGGCTAGGGCACATTCACACCTGGTAGAAGGGCGATCCAATTATTTTTGACAAACTTCCACCAATCGCAAGCTCGCGGTGCTATACTGTCTGTGATTGGGCCTTTTCCATAAAACGACTGAAATGACAATACGAATGATCGAATAGACGAGTTCATCATCATCAGCCCATACTTGTCCACTGCTGGACATAGGCCTCTCCAATTGCACGCCACTGTTATCTGTTTTCGGCTTCTCGCATCCAGCTTCTGCCAGCCATCTTGCGTAGATCATCAGTCCACCTTGGCTGAGGGCGTCCTACACTCCGTTTGCCGAGACGCGGTCTCCACTCGAGAACTCGTTTTCCCCAACGGTCATCGGTTCTACGCCTAATATGACCGGCCCACTGCCACTTCAGCTTGCTAAACCGATGAGCTATGTCGATGACTTTGATCGATGACGAGTTCATGCTGGGTGTAAACGGACCCCGAGCAATGAATGGTCTTAGAAACGTTGTTGGATTAATTTCTATGAACAACTTTTACTATGACGAACAAAGCCAGCAAAATTTCATACGGACGAGCCCAACAAAGTTTCTAAGATCATTGGTCGGCAGTGGCGTGCACACCATATAGGCAAAAAGACTCTGCTTGCCTTAGTATTTTAGTGGTTACCCGTCCTAATAATAGAGTTATTGCTAGATCCTTTCTTGTTGTACACACGACATTATATAACGGAGGCCCTGTGTTTGGTGGGTGAGTAGATATATAGGTTATATACCTATGTTTCGTAAAGACAAGTCACTTTTACTAGGTGCCAATCCTTGGGGACTGCCTACCTTGTCGTAAAAGCCAGTGCACGCCACCTTTTACACGCAGTATACATCGCAACTTGGTGTAAAAATGAAACTACGAAAATGTCATAGTCATCATTTTATATTTTAAACTGGTAGGTACAACAAAAATATATTAATACACTTATATAAATCTTACATTAAAATGATTTAAAGCTAATACAATACAATTCTATAACTAGAAATATACCACAGACATATTCTGTGAAATGTACATTTTTTTTTTACTTAGGTACCTATGTTGTTCGTTAAACTGACTGAACTTTAACCTCCTTGCTAATAAACGCGGTGTAGTAAAAGTCTACTGGGTCTAACTATTATAAGTACCCATTAACCTTTAATACCGCCAATATCTTATAAATCAGACACAATCGACAAATGATTTTGAAGTTTATGATTATCAGAGCAGAATTCAAAATATTGAAAACAAAATTAATATTCCTGCGGTCATAAGGTTAATCATCTACTAGACTCCTAATGTCCCACATTTTACATCAAAACACTTCCGTCAACCAGGTGAAGTCTGGAATGGGCGTGGCCAATCTGATGATTGGTTCATTTAAAGTCGGAAGTCATTGACTCAGGTCCCAGGCTCTCGACATTGGCGAGCAGCGTTATGCTTAAACTAGTACGCGCGCTGTAAGAACTCCATTTTGTCATTGATAACACCATTGAAGTTATCCAAAATAAATCTAGTACTAAAATAACGTACTAAAAATGTACGACGTTCTATTTCTTCTGTGTTCTTTGATCGGTAAATCGGTAATATTTATTTAAAAAGACTCAATGAAACACAAATCGTATGAGAAAAAAAATCGACTTTTTGTGAACAAACAAACATCAGTACCTACCTACCTATCAGTCACTTCAGTACTCCTGTCAAAATGGGCTTTTTACAGCGCGTGGACTATGGGATATTTATTTCCAGAACAGTTCCGCAGTATTGGGTATATTGGTTGTATGGTCATCAGGAATTTAGTACTTGAATAGCCGATGCAATATAGTCACCATCATTTTACAGAAAACCAGCACCTTATTTCTCTAATTCTTAGTACCGCGTTTATTGTTAAGGTTCTGAATTAGGCTGCGGAATTAATATGGCTAACTAATTAATGACACCTACACAGTAAAAAAACTGGTTAGTACATCTATTTATTGCGTCTGAAATATTTCCTCCAAGGGTAATAGATATCTTTATATAAATGAAAATAAAATGATTATTGTCATAATCTTGACTACACAGTACTTACTAAAGATGTTTGGATATTGGACATCTATTAACCCTAGGCGAAACACTTTAAGAACAATAAATGGACTAACAGAAAAAAAAGTGGTATAATATATTATATAAATATTGGCGTGTTTTAAAATATAAACAATACGTAAAAAATGATTGAGGTATTATGATTAACTTCTTTTCTGTGAAGTTGAAGACTGACAATGAAATATTGATAGATACATATATTATTTAATTGTTTCTCATATGAAAAATCTTGAAATACAGGTAAATTCATTTCATAAAAAAAACCATTTTCTTCATCACGGTGACCATTCTCAAAAGTGTAAATGCATATTACGTGGAGAGTTTGTTCATGGAAATACAAGATCGTGTTTCTCTTGGTGTTCATAAGGATTCCACTTCATCATTGTAAATTATCGCTCTGGAATCAAAGTGTGCCACCGACGTGGAGGGCGACGTGGCAGCTGAACCCGCTGGAACAATTAACAAAACAAGCTATTTACTCAATACTCAATTCTTTATTGCATTTCACAATGTTAAGGACATTAGTACAGACTATAGGAGGTACAACATCATGAGCCTTGTGGGGCGCAGCAAGTGGTGATACAATCAAATACTTAATAGTATAAAGATAAAATGTTTTTATTGTAGTACAATAACTAGAAAATATTTTTAATACACAATTTTAACAAAGCAAGAATTTAACACAGTATACAGAAGTCATGGGGGTTGAAAGTGGGGACAACAATTGGGTATCAAATGAAAGCGAACGACACGAAAAATCGGGGATTTTTCTTAAATTAGAAATTTATTTGTTATACTGCGTATAAAAGGACCCCGAGAAATGGTCTTAGAAATGATGTTGGGCTTGTCAATATAAACAACTTTGACTTTGTGCGGGGAAATGAAAAAAATATTTCAATCTCCATACAAAATGTCATCTCCAGAGGCAATAAATTTTCTATTTTGTATGGGATAAAAAAAACAAATTTTGGATTTCCCTGCATTGTCGCCATAGTAAAAGTTATTCTAAAAGGTTTCTAAGACACTACATATTTTTTTCTAAATACCAGGTTGATCAAAAAGTCTTTAGAATCGAATAGATATAATTGGGATATCCTTGATATTTTTCCTTTTGCTATGGCTCTAGTTCGCTACTAGTCTGAACCTGAAAAAGAAGTCGAAAATAGTTATCTTGTTTTTTCTTTTTGGTGTTTTAATTTGGCGTGTTAGCACTTGTTTCGAAAAATGGAGAAAAACGAGATTCGCGCGGTAATAAAATACTTTTTATCGAAAAATATGTCCACTAAAAGTATTCATAATGAACTTTCGTCAACTATACAAAGGACAGACTATCAATGGTGAATATTATGCAGCATTAATAGAAAAATTACGAGTGGAAATAAAAAATAAACGACGGGGAAAATTGCAGTCCGGAGTGATTTTTCACCACGACAACGCGCCACCTCATCGGGCCGAAGTAGCAGCCAATGCCATAAAAACGGCAGGGTTCCAGCTTATGCAGCATCCACCATATTCACCAGACTTAGCTCCAAGTGATTTCCATCTATTTCCCAATTTAAAAAACCACTTGCGTGGTACTAAGTTTGAGGATGACGATGAAGTGATGTACGCTTTAGAGTCATTTTTCGAGTCCAAAGATCAATCTTTTTTTTAAAGGGAGTCAATTCCCTTTAAAAAAAAGGGTTATCGAACCGCTATTCACACTGTATAAACTCTAAAGGAGACTACTTTGAAAAATAAACACTAATTGCATATTCTTATCTAAGACTTTTATTGAGTTTCTAAAAACTTTTTGATCAACCTAGTACATACTTATATAAATAAAACACCCAGACACATCCGACAAGTACTTAAAAGCTAAATACCTGTCAGCGGTGGGAATCGAACCCACCACCCTACGGAATAAACGCAGACATGCTGACTACTACACAACGGGCCCGTCAAATTAGATTAGTCGTACGGGAATGTTAAAAGTTATAATGATTTGAAATTTTTTTGAACGCGCTACGTTCAAACAAACAAACTCTTCAGCTTTATAATATTAGTATAAATAATTAAAAAATATAACAGGGAATGGGGAGGCCTTCGTCCAGCAGTGGACGTCATGTGGCTGATGATGATGTTGAAAACTACATAGAAATTCACTCACGTGTGTTGGGAGACATGGGTACTGAAGCGGTGTTAGTGCTCGGCGAGCGCGCAGTCTCCGCCAACGTCGACGATGACTTCCACATGCTCTCGCG
Source organism: Conopomorpha cramerella (assembly GCA_012932125.1). Lineage (NCBI taxonomy): Eukaryota > Metazoa > Arthropoda > Insecta > Lepidoptera > Gracillariidae > Conopomorpha > Conopomorpha cramerella. The sequence goes on along the minus strand of SJJU01008519.1, from coordinate 227 downwards.
TTTCTTCTAAAAATAGAGATATGATACATTTATTTTAAAAATAAATTTAGTACATAGTTTTACAGTAGTATAGTAAAATAATATTTTCCATAAAACAATTACAGAAACGTATGCACAACTTACCAACAAACTGTTCTGCAGTTTGGCGGAATTTTATTTTATGTAATACCTAATGACGTGTAATTTAGTGAATAAATTAAATTTAAAAAAAAAACATGTACAGAAAT
>SJJU01008517.1:0-10183 GCA_012932125.1 Conopomorpha cramerella | reverse complement strand
TGTGCGCCCCGGATTTTTTGCTCACAAGTGCATTTACTCGGACAGCATGTAGCCGTTTAGGATTAATATTTATTTTTTTGGTAACAATAATTTAAACGGTGTAGCATGTGCGTAGAACTGCGAAGCACAAAAAATATAAGAAGGAATAATTCTTGTTTTAATTTTTTTTCTATTACTGGTCTATATGGAATACTTTTTATAATGTTTTTGCATTTCCATTATTAAACCCTTTTCTCTTGACAAGGTGAATATCCTCATCGACACCCCCGGTGTTATGGAAACGGCATAGGGTCAGCGGCGTGCAATTGGAGAGGCCTATGTCCAGCAGTGGACAGGTATGGGCTGATGATGATGATGATGATGATAGGGTCAGCACTGTGACCAACTTAATTTATCATCCATCTCGGAATTGTTGTTCAAGTGGCGAGATGCTCACTTAGACAACTAGGACACACTAGTTTGACTTTAAATACAAAACATGCAGCGTTTAGTACTAAGATTTTTACGGTACAACCTTTTTCACAATAAAACTTTTACAGCATCCGTGTTGTGTTCGAGAGAGTGTTAATGTTTGTCAAAAGCGGTATCTACATAGATACCTTCATAATGAACCCTCCCTCACAATGTATCCCATCTATCAAGTTTCCGCTGTCATCGAGTAGATGGCGCTGAACACAAAGTCGAGTTATCATCCATTTCAAGCCCGAATGCACAATGCATTAGCTTGCACGCTCCGGTAGCTTGATTGACACAGGCTAGGGACTAGACAGAGATCTGATTCTGCTTATAAGGCTTTCGTATGTTCTAGGCTGCGCACTTTTTCATAAAATTACACAGTATTTGATCTACTCCTTCCAGAAATGATTGTTGTCTCACGTCTCTTTGTAACGTTAAAATATTCAATAATACGTATACATTCTATTTACTTGTATGGTCACACCAGTTGGAGAACTATAAATGTCACTTTTAAGACTCTTTTGTTTTCGCGAGAAAGAGTATCAATGGATGGATCCATTGATTCACACAAATATTAGGTTTTATAATAAAATAAAACAGTAATGTATAATAGTGTGTAATTTAGTGGATTTGGGCAGCAGGCTTTCATGGTGGCTGAAGGTAATTAGCGGATTGCTAAATAGACCTCCTAAGGTTTACAATTAGGTTTAAGGGCAAGGGCCAGTATTCTGATTAAATAAAACAGCTGCAATTTTTCACACATACGGAATGTAATGAGGTTTCGTAGGTTCGTAGTGCGTTAAGCCGAACCCACATTTTTTGCCGGTCGTAAAAACGTCGGTGGGATTAATATGGAAAAATTGTCGACGACCTAATGTCGGACCTTCCGAGTGGGTCATGGACGTGTATGAGAGATAATAACCTACTTTCAACATTTCTTTACGTTTTGAAATATTGTTATTACGCTTTTTACAAGACAAGGGTTTTTGCGTGAATATTCTCGAGCGAACCTACTATTGTGGCTATCCGGGATATTGCCACCCACTTTCCCTCCACAGTGTTTCCTGTTAGGGCCAGGATCTACAGCGGCATCGACAAAAGACCAGAGCTCAATCAATGACTACTAGACTAGATCCCGGGAGGGCCTAGCCTTCTGTCTTGGACGGTACAGAAATAAGAGGAAATCTATATATATGCCTTTGTTGCTAATCAAATTGTAACCCGTTCGGGAAATATACTTCTACAACCAGCCATACAATCCATTGTTTCATTTTGAGCTCAGACAATCGTTCATCTCACCGTTAAGAATAATTTGCGTAGAAGTTCGATGTAGAAGGTAGTGATTCGCCTGAACCAGAGATCATGGGTCGCTATTGTGACGGTAAGCCGCTCCCACCTACTAATAAGTAGAAACCGTACGTGCGTACGGTTCCATGCAGACCGTATTCATCAACATACTCCTCGTACCTTGTGTGGCACTATCATATCGTCATCCCATCGAAAAGGCCCAGGTATCGCACCTAACTTACATTTTTGAAGTAAAAACTTCTTATGGCGCGTTGGGCACTTTTGTGGGTGAACATTTGCAGCCGTTCTCGCGACAGATGGGATTTTACACAGATATACTCCGCGTGTATTCTTTATATGTATATTATACGCGCTCTTTGCATGGGCATTCGTTCGTGTTCTCGCGACAGACGAGACTACATACCTATATGTATACTCAGAGTGTATAGGTATGCGAGAGCGCTGCATGCTATACGCAGTCTTTGCATGGGCATTCGTTCGTGCTCTCGTGACAGACGAGATTACATACCTATATGTATACTCAGAGTGTATAGGTATGCGAGAGCGCTGCATGCTATACGCAGTCTTTGCATGGGCATTCGTTCGTGCCCTCGCGATAGACGAGATTGAGAGTTTTTTATATTTATTTTATAAATGAATATTAAACGGAAAATTTATTTATTTAAATATTTCATTTGACTTGTTTTCACTTCTGCCTGCACTCCCCGAGTTCAACCCCCATTGTTTTAAATGTAGCCAGTAAATAATCCAAAGTATAGTTCCAGTACAGCAGAGTCTCTTGCGCTTGCTTTATTTCTGTCGTCTTCAGAATGTAAAGATAAATTAATAATTTTCCATGTGAAAATCCGAACGGAGTCAGTATTACTTATACCATACCTTAAAAAAGTATAAAATCCCGATTAGAGTAGACGTAGGACGTTAGGACAAATAGTAAGCATATCGTTGATAGGTGGTCAGCCAGATTATATACACACATCAAAAGTGTCTAGGGACCAAGAACATTTTTAAATCTAAAAAAATCTAATTTATTTAAATCAAATCTAATCTTCTAGATTGGTCTCCTACCTAATTCCCCATGCCTGTATCAATGACTTAACACCACATTTTGAATGAATTCAGTGTTTGTAAAATATATTCTTGATTGCAATCTTCTAAAAAGTACTTGATCCCTAGACACTTTTGATGTGTGTTTATAATAGGAATGCAAGATCCAACATATTAGCAAAATTCAGTACAGCCTGGAGGTCTTCACGTCACGTTTAAATCGGTACCTAATGATCAAGTGTGCTCCATCGTAGACCACATCGCTGCTTAGCACGAGGCCGGTCAAACACTTCTTAAATGTCACTCCGCCTATGATAACAAACAGCTCTCCCACGTAATGCCATCCAATTATTTCTATTTGTAATAATCGTCTCGTGCTAACTGGTTAAAGAGAGTACCAGATGTCTTTCGAGGTGCGAAAGGGATTATTGGAGATGGCTGGCCACGTGCCAAATACCCACAGGCCCGCCTTCCGTTTAGAGACAGAGCTTTTATGTATTTGAATCGATTTGTTGTATCCACTTAATGCTCCATTGAGCATTGAATTGTGATTGATGATACGCTCTCTTATTTCAATGAGACTTTGACTATTAACAACAATTAGAACTTGACTTTGAATATGGCATTGACCTAATAATTGTACAAACGAATTTACAAAAAATCTAAGTAAGCGAAACCACAGTATGTAACATAATAACGTTCGTTTTTCTTGACGCCCATGCTCATGCCCATTCTTGGTACACAATAAATTTTATTTACAACGGCGATAAACTCACCGGCTGGCACGTTGGGTTAACTACTCTGGTTGAATCGTGAGTATTTGCTACTGGTACAAAACCACGCCTTTTGATCCCAAAAGGGGGTGAGCCCATCGCCGTTATAGGGTTTACACACATTGTGGTGTACGGGTTTTCACGATATTTTCCTTTACCGTATGTGCGTTGCCCACATACGCTCTGAAAAAGAGTCCCATTGGTACACGCCCGTCTTCGAACCCGCGACAAGTGTAGTATCCTACCTCTGGACCACAGATACCATGTTTGTTGTGGTCAATACAACCCACCTAGTGGGATGTATTGACCACAACAAACATTTGTATTCGTAGTCAACTCGACCTACACATTCACCCCTCAAACAAAAGGCTAAGTTGACCTCTTTTAACCTCTTAAGGGGCCACTCAGACCGCGGGTTTTATCGATTGTTTTTTTACCAGTTCAGGGTCAACTTGGCTGAGGGGTTCTGTGGGCCATTTATTCCTCTTTGTTAGTATTTATTGACAGTAAACTTAGTTTGCTATGGGGTAAGTCGACGTTAAAAATTTATGTTGTTAATTCAGACCGCGGACCAAACTATGGCTGCTAAGTGAGTGTATCAGGGAAAAATAGACCTTATGTGCACATAAGTACTTAACAAGGATAGGTTACTGGAAAGTACTGACCGAGTACTAACTGTATGGGAAGAAATTGCAACGCAGTTTTCAGTGGAAATTTCTAAATGGTACATGGTTTCCGTGCACTTTAGTTTTATATTTCATAATACAGGTCAAATATTCAAAATAAATAAATACGCTTGGTGAATCGTGGGCATTTGCTTATTAAGGAAGTGCCTCTGCCTACCCCGCTTTGGGATTAAAATGCGTGAAGTGTATTTATTTTTATTTTATTTTTTTAAATATTCAAAATGGTTCCGCCATTCTGACACACTCTACTAAGTTGGTTTATGAATCGATCTTAATGATTCTTTGGAAATAAGATATCCCCAATATGGTCCCTTGATAAATAAATCACGGCTTGATGATGGCAGACCAGATAAATCGAGGGGAACTTTAGAAAATCTTATGAGCGGACAACTGAAGTTGAAATCGGTTCTTTTTTTCTTTAAAATAATGCACTTGTCAGAGCAGTGATACATATAGTATAGAGCAACTCGAGCCAACTAAAACCTTTTCCGCGCTTACAGTGAAAGGGCACGCTTATATCTTGGCATCGCCAGCCGTAGCAGACCAGTGCACGCTGTATTGGCGGGTGTTATGACGGGATACTTTTTAAGTATTGTTACTCTGACGCGGGCAATAGAAAGAGATAGCATTTCGAGGCAAGTCTTGGAGTGCACTTCCATACTAAGCGTACAGGTATTTTATGGACTAAATATACACATCAAAAGTGTCTAGGAATCAAGTACATTTTAGAAGATTGCAATCAAGAATATATCTTACAAAAACTGAATTCATTCATAATTTATTCAAAATATGATAAGTCATTGATACAGGCATGACGAATTAGCTAGAAGACCAATCCAGAAGATTAGATTTGATTTAAATAAATTACATTTTTTTAGAGCTAAAAATGTTCTTGATCCCTAGATACTTTGGAGGTGTGTATGTTTGAATAATACAAAAAAAGTGCTGTACAGGAAAGTGTCACATGCCTAAAACCAGATCTACCCATGTAATAAATCTCCGGTATTAGTGATTATGAATAATCAAAATGAAAATCTCTGCAAGCTATCTTCCATAGACAAATAAATCAAGACGCGAAAGAAGATCGCCAATACACACCAACAAAGGTGAGCCCGTGGACATCCGGTGCATTCATTCATGAGTATTGAGACTGAGGTGAAGCAGTGCTAGGCACGTGTCTAGAACACTCTAGTCTAGACACTATATAGCTAGAAGAAATACACGCTGTGATTGGCTGTTCTGTCATGTTTCGTGCAACTTAGTTTGTTTTAACAAATCACAGCGCATTATGTACCTTGTCTGGATCGAGGACAAAAACTTGGCGGATGACAAGAAGGCAGGATGCGAGATTGCAGAGGCCCTTTACAGCATGCATTGCAGCCCCCTAATGTGATATGTGCAAAAGGCGTAACATTACTTTATTTTCACGGGAATATGTGCCTAATTACTGACTGAGCTCCATGACAACGTAAGAATCATTATTCTTTACCGAAAACCAAGAATTGTGACCTTTATTCTATTGGTGGTAGAGCATGTCCTCGAATAGAATAATTTACATTTTCTGATTTGAGTCAGTTCGGTTCGACGCTTTGTTTAGTCTAGTATGTTATTTGCTCTGAGTACTTTTACACTCAAAGAGAAGATTAACTAACTGATGATTATTTAATGAAGCTGTAATGTCAACGAACAGTGCACCGAAATTAGTTAGAAGTTACACTTTGATTAAAATTCATTTCGAGAGATTGTACTAAATAAGTTCGATTTTCAAGTCTATGTAACCTCATTTTATGTAGGTACTAAAATACTTAAATGGAAATCTTTACCGGACATCCAATTCATAGTTTTTATTTATAAATGAGTTTATAGTAACTCATAAGAATTAGGGTTAGGGTATAAATTCTGGTACTTCACAGATGCAGTGTGTTCTTACTTTGTAAAAGATATGCCCATTTTAACAATTGATCGATTATTTTAGCTCTGAATATGAAAAATTTGACATGTGTGAACTACAAGTGAAAGAGATTTGTCTTACTTCGTGGAGACAGTTATAATCTGCTAGTTTAAAAAATACTACCACCAAGTTTAAGAACCATAACTCCAAAATTAACGTTTTTCTCATATTAACTTCTACCTCCCTTTTCTTTTAGGGGGTACCTTAAAAAAGAAAAATAACTGAGAAATCCTTTCTTATCTCCGTAAACGTCTTAAAAAGGACTGGACGATGATGAGTTAACGATGAACGAATCAGTTAGGACATTTGAGTTTTTCTTGACACTTACTGTAGCGCGCGGTGTTACTCGAGAATCATGTAATTTTCCAACAATGTGAATGAAAGAATTTTTACAATCGGTCCTATTCAATTAAAAAAAACAAAAAATCTTAATCTTTCCTCTTTATAATATCGGTATAGAAACGTACTCATCTTCGGGTTTCTTTTCAGGCATTAACTTTTGCCGAAATTTCCACAAGAACGGAGTAAATGGGACAAAACGCCACAAGGCACAGTTACTACATCATCATCATGTCAGCCCACTGACGCATACTGCGTAGACATAGGCTATCCCAAAGGCGCGCCACAACGATCGGTCTTATCCCCTTCTCCATCAAGGTGCCAACAACCGCCGCCTAGAACATAATAATAAATGAAAAGTAAAAAATAACACTTTCTACACAAAAGTTGAAAACGGGAATTACGACGCAAAAATTAAGCAAATGTGCGGTGGTCGTCGGCTGTCAGCTCGTGAAAAAATTAAAAATAAAATTCTTTGACGAACTGCCAAAACGGCAAAATGACGTCACGTATATCACATCCATATTAGCTTTTTAAGACTCAGAACTCTTGTTCAAATGTCAAGAAACCAAGTCACGAATGAGTCACATCACTCTTTGAAATCTTGAGCCCCCGTATTAGTCAAATAAGGCGCGTGGCTTATGTCACGCGAATTGTGACAGGAGTGTGTGACTGGGGCTACTTCTTGGCAGGCCGTGCTCCGCCCGCAGCCCCCATAGCAAAGCGCTTCAAGAAAGACATGACAAGACATACCAGGCGTTGCCATTGGTTGAAACAAACTGAGTCGCACGATGTGTGACATAACAGCCAATCACAGTGCGTATTTGCTCTAAGTCATTTCTTGACGCGCTTTGCTAGGGGGCTGGGCACATGTAACTATGTCGAAACGTCGGGCAAACATGAAGGTAAGCTGAATACTTAGCTTTGGTTCTTTTTCCGTAATACCCGTTTTAAACTTTTAATATAATGGTATTAGAATTGTTATTCCCCTCGACAATGTGAAAAACTTTTGCTGTCGCGAGAATTCTGGTAAATGAACAAAAATGTTTTTGATCTCCATACAAAAAGAAAATTATTTACCTTGGGGACATTTTGTATGGTAATGGATTTTTTTCGTGTAAAAGGACCCCAAGCAAGACCATTGCTCAAGGTCATTTTAGACGCAGTATACGAATATTAGGATTTGGGCATGTAAACATTTTATTACTCAGATGTCCGTTATTTGGTTGATGTAATGTAACTGTTTGAAGTTATAAGAACGAATGTTCGTACGGCATAAAGAGTAGTTATGAACCTACTCTTCTTTACATACATACGCTTCACTCTTATCTCCCTGAAGGTAGGCAGAAACTACAGATCTCCATTTGTCACGACCCTGACAAACCCCTTTCGCATAATCAATATTCATACACCTTTTCGTACATGATCTCCGATTTCGAGTATTTTTTTAGCCAACTTCCTCCAGGAAATAAAGAAACTGGTCCTTCTAGAGCAACCTCTACTTATCCGGCCCCTTACATCACCATCTCTTTCGTTAGTCAACTTTCATACATCTTATGTACACACTTCACGCCCTTTTATCCCAAAGCGGTGTAGGCAGAGGCACTGGCTAAGCAAATGCCCACGGTTCACCAAGCGAATTGAAACCAACGTGGAATGAGCGCATCGGCGTTACAGGGTTCACACACCTTGTGGTGTGCGGGTTTCATCACGATGTTGTCCTTCAACGTACGAGCGTTGTGTTGCGTATACAGACTCTGAAAAAGAGTCCCATTGCATTGGTACACCTCCAGTAGCCGGACTCTAATCCGCGACCTCCCGGTTACAAGTCAAGTATTCCACCAACTGGACCACAAACGCTCATCCATCTTCTGCTCTTGATAAAAGTGTTATGTAGGTAACACGTGTGTGGTTCGTTGTTCTTAACACTTTAATTGCCATAAACGTAATAAAGCGTCTTCCACGCCATGATTGAGCACGTGTTATCGCGAGGTACTATGTCAGGAAGGCAATCTATGAAATGAAGATATATTTTTTTCTAACACGAGTAGATTGTTTCATTATTTTAGTCCTCGACTGTACCACAGTCAAGGACTGAAATAGTGAAAGCATTTGCCTTCTTAAATTGTTTGTTATATTTAAGAGTTTATACAACGTTGGCGAAAAAGCAAGAAAGTTAGCTTCCCCACCCAGCACCCAACAACTTTCCTCGTGGAACTCTATATGAAAAAATAAATGTATGAAATAATTTGTGGGGTCACGCTTGTTAGGCGTATTGGCGATCGCAGTGGTGCTGAGGTCAGGTGTTATAACAGTAAAACATCTATTGTGTCTATTTTACTGTGCGCCACTGTGTTAAGAACCCCCGTCCTCTGGAGAGTTCCCCCGGGCGCCTCGCCGCAACTGGAAAAGCCCAGGCTGGGGGTGATGATCCATGTATACTATTCGTCACCACAATGTAGGAAGTAGAATTTTGTTTTTTGTTGTGGGCTAACGATTTCTCGGGGAAAGTTGCTCGATAGCATCATTTTCCTGCCCTTATCCCTCACTAGCTTTTCGCCATTCATCTCTATCATTCGTCATCTCTGCAGTTACACCTTTCACGCACAGTCCATCCATACCTTCTTTGGTCTCCCTCTTCCCTTGTATCCTTCCACATTCACTTTCCTTGTTACATGGTTTTCATCCCTCCTAATGACGTGCCCAAACCATCTTAATCTGTGACTCCTAATCTTTTCTGTCACGGGTGCTACTTTCAGGCTTCCTCTTATGTACTCATTCCTAATCCTATACATTCGAGTAACTCCACACATCCATCGTAACATTCCCATCTCTGCCACATGTATTCTTCTTTCATCCGTCACCTTTGTTCCCCAACATTCAGATCCATGCATTAAGACAGGTCTGATGACAGTTTTATAAATTTTGCCCTTCAAAGTTCTTAATTTAACGTTGTATGTGAAAATATTGATCGATCCGTGGAAATATGTCTGCTCAGCAATTTTGAACAGAATTTTGTTCAACATTATTATTATGTTCAGGTACTGAGACTCTTATGTCTCGTGCACTTTGTTTCTCCTGTAACAATATTCCCTTTACATTAAAATGTGCATGGCACTTCTTGCGTTTCCGAGAATAATGACAAAGGCGATGCCAGTCTGCGCGGGCCTTACACGTATTTCTTATTAAGTAAAGTACTTTCGCAGATACCAAGCTTATGAGTTTCCGAGGAAATGAAATCTAGACCTTTATAAAATGCTCAGAAGGACATAAAATGTTATGATGATAATATGGAATGGTGTTTTACTGGTAGATTGCGCGTGGTAGGTTATAAATACCATAATAGTTCTAAGAGTGTTTTTATAGTTTTGGGCACATTTAATAACAGTATATGTATAACCTACGGATACCATTAGATTACCTACATACAGTCACCATCAGATATATGTATAGTATATGTAAAGTTAGTCAAATATATCGGAGCAACATTATATTTCAATATATTAGTTACACTAGACATTAAGAAGAAAAGTCGCTGCTCTTAAATTTTTGGCGAATTATATGGTCCGATATATGGCCCATGTCTTGTGTAACTAATATATTGAAATATAATGTTGCTCCGATAT